>JAUTBT010084256.1:0-12442 GCA_032361225.1 Lepetodrilus schrolli | reverse complement strand
CACTTATATCACGGCTTGTCAGTTTAGGGCAGGAGGAAACCCGCAACATCCGTAGCGCTGAATGTTGCAGTAAACATGCCAGCATCGGCTGGTACTGACAAGACCAAGGATGATAACTGCATTGCCACTCTACAGACATCGCACCCTATCAACATCCCGTCAGAAATGTAACTTTTGCGAACATCGATGCCGGGCCGCCGGGTTGGGAATTGAACCTGGAACCTTTGGCTCAGAAGTCCAACTGTTCTATCACTGCACTACCACCCGACCTAACGACCATTTAATGACAGTAGGAAAAGTTGGTGTTCCTAGTAAATGTTTCCTGAGACAGATTTGAAGTCCAATTCCAAGTTTAGTTAATGTTTCAGTATTCAAGAAGCATTCCTAGCATTAGGTAATGGCTACATCTTTGTTGGAGATATCATACGATATCATTGACATACATATAAAGATCTCTACTAGTAGTATAATAATAAATAGGCAAATTCTAAAACAAAATGGTAGACAAATTCCGATTCTTTTGACTATCCAAAAAGTGTCGCAGTATGAAACCATGTCCCCATTTCACAACATCCTAAATTTAGGATCTCCCAACTTTATGACCCAGTTTATCAACTGCCAATTTAAGAAGAGATAAGACTTGTGACGTCATCATGAAACACTTGGTAGAGGTGATAACCTTTAGGACTGGTTTAGGAGCTACAAGTTAGGAGGCCATCATGAAACAGGGGCCATCACATTAAGTAAAGACAAGAATGTATTTGTAGATATTTTATTTGCATACTCATTGTTTACAGTTTACAAATTGGTTATTCTATTTATTTCACCAAGCAATTTGGAAATGTATCTATATGTCTGCTGTTCCCAAGTTGCTGATGTCACATAAACAGCACTTGGAGTAATGTAGACTGATGTCACATAAACAGCACTTGGAGTAATGTAGACTGATGTCACGTCACATAAACAGCACTTGGAGTAATGTAGACTGATGTCACATAAACAGCACCTGGAATAATGTAGACTGGTTCCTGTATCATCTCAGATTATATGTATATCTAATAGCGTGCATAAGTGGGTCAAATTCTATTTTTAGACTTATCTGGTATCAAGATTCTGGTGATAACCTACACGGTGACATGTGCATGGCTGTTGTTTTATTTACATATATTATGTTGTATCTATCAGTGTGGACCATGCTGAACAACATGATTCATCTCTGAATCATACAGAATTTTTATGCACACGATCAGTATTAACTGTGTATTAAAATTTTATTTGGAGTTTAGTTAACTCAAGGCCTAGTACTGTGTTTGGTTATCACGGGAACTTGGTGGGAACTTGGTAGATTCTTGGAAATTCTTGGAAATTCTAAAAATAGACATGACCCACTTACAGTCCCAATTAGTCATTGAAAAGAAATCAGCTGGACCTGGCTGTAGCCTTCTAGTAATGAATATTTAGATAATACTATTATCTATCTTCATTCCATAGGTATCTAAATGCTTGTTGTCCTGTAGTGGCGACCAAATGTGACTTAGTTTCACGAGACCTACTCACTATGACAAGGTTTCTAGCAGTGCCAATCAGCAACAGTTACAAAAAATAATTGACAGTAATATCATTTTTATTAATTCAATATTGATTGATTTAATTTTTGTCTTTTAAAATTTAACTATCCTTTCAGCTTCCGAAGCAATGTTTCATTCTTCCGGCATTCCTGAAAAAGATAAAACAAAAGTTGTATTTATTAATAATGTAATTGCAACTCCTTTGAATTAAAGTCACAATAATACAGTCTCATTGATGTATTATGATATTTAAATAGAGTAGATCATTTGAGATACACTTTGTAAAGGAAACGAAACATTGGAGTGTTGTTAAAGTATAGAATAAAGTAGTATGTTGGCGTTTAGCACCAGTTTTCAATAGAATTTTATTGCTGTTAAAGTATAGAACTGCCTGCTAATAATAATACAAGGCTTAGGATTTTCAATAGGATTTTAGTGTTCAAATATAGACTGCCTGCTGATAACTGTTAGGGTTTTAGCAACAGTTTTCAATAGGATTTTAGTGATCTCAGTGATTTGTCTGGGTGTTTTTTGGGGTGTTAGGAATGTTCAAGTATGCAAGTATTCAAGTGTAACACTACATACCTCCTTGAAGTCCTTGACAGTTTTAAAGTAGAGTCTCTGCTTCTCAACCAGATCGAGGTAATCGTCGTTGAGTTGATCTCTCTTCATCTTCTCTTGTTGTTTTTTCTTCTCCACCTTAAAACATTCAAACAGGAAACCAGTATGATATTTTGTCAAATACCATAGGAGTCTGGGAGTGCAATCAATAAACACATGCTATAACTATAAATATTTTCACTAGTGCAATAACACAATCGATTTTTATAATTGTATTCATACGCGATATCAACGTCTTTCTGGACCTCTTTTAGAGCTTCTTCTTTCAATTTGTCAAATATAAAGTTAAAATATTTCTTCAATTAAATATTCAAATACATTTATTAGTATTTACACATTTACTTGGAACTACATTTTGTAGCTACAAGTTTCTTTAGCAACAGGGTCTAGTTCAATGTTCAAATGGATGTTGGCAAGTAATGTTAATGCCAATAAAAATACCGAAATACAACATTATGTTTATACTTTTATAGGTACATATTTATTCGAGAGAATTAAAAAACAAATTACCTTTGCCCTGTTTCCCTTAACCCCTTCTACAATCTGTTCAAACTGTTTCAAGAATTGTTCCTTGTTCATGTGGGATGACATTGCTCTGAAGAACATAATGGTGACATTAGTTTTAGTTTTAGTATTAATTTCAGACTATGATGACGCTGTTATGCAGGAGGGGTGACATTAGTTCAGTATTAATTTCAGTAATGATGACATTACTCTGAAGAACATGATAGCAACATTACATATCTTTTCCAAACATTGGTTCCATGGAACGTATAATTCACTAACACACAATAAACTCGTATCAGAGACCAATAAGTATACATACTCAGAAAAGTTGTCGTGGATGGAATTCAACAAATTGAACTGAAACATATAATCACGAATATCACATTACGCTTTGTTAACCATTTCAATCAATCAAGGATATTAAAACATTATGGCACAATTCTTGACTTAATTTTACACACATTCAAGAAATTGGTGAATTTATATTTGTTATTTTAAGCAGTTATGTATTTCTGGAAAATTCAGCCATGGTTGCCAAAATCAAACCCAACCAAATCAATATAAATTTGAATACAATGTATCCAATGGTTTCACTCAAAATATACAGGGCGTATACGGGCAAAGATGAGTATTGGGGACAATTAATTGAACAGAATCATATGGACTGAATAACTTGTGGTGTCACCTTGGGTAAGTTGCTAAGTTCGAAAATGCCTCTTATCACCAAGCAGTGAATGGGTACCCAGAAGGATGAGTTGGACATGTGAACGATAACCTTGTAGTGCCTTGAACGACAGCTTGGGTTGTATACTTCCCAGGGAGTTGAGAAGGAAATTGAGTGCACACAGATACATTGACACTGGTAATAATGTTGCGCTATGAGCTTGCTTTCGAGTGTGGGTTTGGCGAAATATAAATATTCACATTATTATTATTATTATTATTATTATTATTTATACTCACCTCTTTAGCCAGGTACAGTTTAGTATCATCTAGAGTATTATACAGAGTGTAGAACTGTTTGGTTTCTTTATGTTTGGCCGCAACTAGGGAGAAATTAGCAGAAACTTGCATTACAAGAAGCACACAGATACCGTAATTACCCTAATAATTTGAACCCTCTAATAGTTCGAACAAATAATTGCTGAAAATAACTTTTTTCCGATCCTAAAAATACGAACATCCCCAATTTTCATATTTTTCTAATAATTCGCACAGCTACAATTTAATTAATCTTTCCTGTTTTAATTATTAGAGTAATTACGGTACAACACCATTTTCCACATTACTTCAAACAAACCTGCTGCAATCCATTATTGATTTATTGCTCAATGTCAAAGCAAGACTCATTTAACAATACGTGACAAGTGCGATCCATTAAGAATCTATAACAAATGACATGTTATGGCAGGACGGATGAGCAATGGCCGATACAGAAGGGAGGTATCTGTGTATTTACCACATACAGACATGCATAAACCCCCTGCCCGCCCACCCACAACCACACAACCACACAACCACACAACCACACCCACAACCACACCCCTCAATACGAAAATGTTCTCCATTACAGTCATGTTACAGGTAACCGAAACCAAAATTCAGGTTGTAGTTAGACAACCCCACCTTCTTGCGTTGAATATATTGCTACTTACTTTGACTGTACAGCTCCACAAATCTCCGCTGGTACTGACTGAGTTCCGCTCTCGTAGGGACCTCGTCAATCTTTCTTTGCAGGCCGGATATCTCGCGGTTCTTCCTTGCCTACAAAATACAATATTATCTATGATCAGCCATTTCATTCAAAATGCATCCTAGATATTGATTACAGCAAACACTAGATCAGCCAGTTAGTTCACCATGTTCATTGACAAATAGACAAATATGAAATTTTAATTCAATCATTATTATTAAATCTTTGTTAGGCCATAGTTATTTGATTCCCTGGTTTACAGATCTGCCGACCCAATTTTTTTCCATTTTGGAAAATAATATTTTTAAACAAAATTATATTCCGCAGACAGTTTACTAGCCTTTACCATAATTGATGAATGAATAAGTCATATAAACCATCAATGAACATGAACAAAGACTGACAGGCAATGGTCAAGACAAAGTCGAACCAAATTAGATTGGTTCCTGGTAAATATGTATAACAAAGTTTAATTTATAACAACCACTGCTATTGACGAGTAGTGTACTTTGAAAAATACTTGTCCATTCAAATCTGGAAATTTATATGTACTAACAGTACTGGTGGTGATCAATTCTATGTATTTTCTGGCAATCAATCAATCAATCAAAATCTCCAATTATTATTATTATGATATTGGACCTGACCGAATATATCAAAATATCAAAATATATTTATTTATATTTTCGACCACTCGAGCAAAATCATCACAGAAAAATCCGTAAACTAGGGAATCAAATAACTATGGTCTTCATAGAAAAGAAGTGACACACCTACCAGCAACATTCTGATCTTGTGCAGTTTCTCCTTATCAGCTGTATATTGCTTGTCAATGAGAGACACTCGCTCCTGAAATTGAGAAAGTATCTTAAGAAATTAGAACAGTTCTAACAACTATGTTGATGTGTTTAAGAGGATGATGAGATAAGAAGTATTCACAATTTTGCAATGCTGTGATATTTAAAATCATATGGAAAATATCTAAGATAAATAGTAAACATACCCAACATATTGCACATTTTTTAATACTGTATGTCATTATGACCTATCCTATGTCATCACAATCTATCCTATGTCACCATGACCTATTGCATGACCTAATCAACGATGGCAACAGAAATATATCTTGACCTTGTCCTCAGAATCGTCTTCATCGATGTCTGTTTTCAACCGATTGATGTTCTCCTTCAAACGAACCATTTCCTCCTGTGGGAAGATTTTTAAAAATGTCATAATTTGTTTCATTCAATATATTTAACGTTAAAAGGATATCTGCATTCTGAAATTAATTTGAAATTAATTGACCTGACCTTGCAATGAGCCTTGAACTCTTGTTCTTGTTTCTTCAAGTTCTCATTCATAGCAACCAGTGATCTCAATGCAGTCAAAATTCTGTGATGAAGTACAGCACATTATTAAATAAATACTGTAGATAAGATTCATACATATATTTTTTTTAAAAATCTATGCATTATGATCATCGTCATTTTACACTGGAGAGGAACAATCTGAAAATAGTAATAGATGTTCATAGCAGCATTTCATCTCGAGTTTGGAATCTTTGAAAGTTTCTAGGGCATGGATCAAGGTTGAAAAGATTGGGGGTTACTGAATACTAATTATCTCTGATTTAAATATCATTAGTATACCCTCTGTTTTCTTCTGTCTCCACTTCAGACAGTTTTTCCATCTCAGTATCCAACTCTTCATTTTTCAAATGAACCTGTGCAAAATTAAATGTTAATATTAATATACAATACAATATTAAACAACATGTGATCACAGGCACTTGAAGCAGGCCATTATTTTGTTTTAATAAATTCTTTTAAAAAAATAATTAGACAAAAATAATTAGACACATTAGACAAATGGCACCAGATTCCATAAAGGGAGTTCTGAATTTGGTAGAAAGCTTGGCCACAAAATTTCTGCTGGCCCTTCATTTATTTTCTTGAGTGGTAGAAATCTCAAGTTTCATATCACAAGTATTATGATAAAATTTAATTAGAAATTACCTCTTTCAGTTTTTCCTGTGTGAGCACAAACATCTTGTGTAGTTCAGCATGGCGTGCGGTTACCTTGCAACAAAATATACAACTGTCATGGACCAGGATAAAGTATTAATAACACAATACGACACAATTTGTGGGACAGAATACAAAATATTTATAATAAACACTTAATCAATATAAATTTTGTAGATAAATAAATAAAAGATAACATAAACAAAAATATTTTTTCAAGAATTCTTGATAAATACAATGAACAATTACAATGGATACAAATGTAATGTAATATGAAAAAGTACATGTAATGGTAATAATAATAATATGGACATTTATATAGCACCACACTCAGCATCATAAAGGTACGCTCATAGCACTTACACAAGGTAAAAATGGGAATGAAAGCATGAAAAAGGGGAAGTTCACGAGAGAAAGCATTTGCAAAACAGACATGTTTTTAGGTTTCATTTAACCATCTCCCTCCTGGATTAGGCACAGACACAGCTCTTTATGGCAAACAGTCCGCAGAGGGAGCAAGGAGAAGTTCAGTTGGCAAGGTATTCCATTTTACAGCAGCCAATTTACAAAGTAAGATACAAGCACTGTGTACAAAGTGTGGCACTGACCTCCTCTAGTTGACCTCTCTGTTGGTCTATCTGTTTCCTAAGTGCTGCTGTCACTCTCTTATGTTGTTGAGCCCCGCCCACTCTCTCCGTCTTCTCTATCTGCTCTATCTCTGCTTGCTGCAACCAATGTCCAACCAGAGTTCAAATCCAACAAAACTCTGTGCATATATTAGTCCCTGTCATAGACGATTAATATTTATATTAATAATTGTTCAAAATTGATGTTGAAGGAAATATTTTAGTAAATTACAAAAAAAAATATGTTTTTCATGAGATTTTTTTTCATTTTCCAAAAATAGACATCATCAGACAAAATGGCTGACATGTCGACGTCATCGTGATGATATGCATCCATTGTAATCATGACCGTGGGCTTTCTCTTACATTCATCATGAGCTCTCGCTAGTCTTTGACAAGGACTACAAACCTATACAAATTGGGGTTTAAAAGGCATACAATCATGGGTTTGTTTACATATGTTATGGTCAAACATATTTTTACATGAAAGTATGTAGAATTGATGTGTCTACACAAATATATTGGGTAACCAGCTACATTTTCCGCATATCCCACTGGTTTTCAATATTTTCATATTTTCATATTGTTTAATATGAATAGTTACTTAGCTTTATTGGTACCAGTAGTCATGAAAGGTTATTTTGAGTTATCCCCCTTAGTTTATTAGACTATAGAAAATTGGTATATTACAATACATTACCAACTGATTATTCAGATTTTACCCGAAATGTAAACTGCAATGGAATTTTTAATTATCCTACAGCGGTGGAAAAATATTTGGAGGTATAAAAGCAATTATATATATGCTAATATGTATGCTAAGTGCATGTACTTTGCATATTGAACTCCAATTCGGTCCAAAACAACAACTTAATCTGCGATTGTATGCTTTTCATTCCACTTATTTTTTTTGTACTGGGGTTTAGAGTCGCTTTCAAGATTATTTCACTTACATCACGACTTGTCAGTTTAGGGCAGGAGGAAACCTGCAACATCCGTAGTGCTGAATGTTGTAGTAAATCTGCCGGCACCAGCTGGTACTGACCAAGGATTATATCTGCATTGACATTCTTCAGACAGCGCATCCTATCAATATCGCATCATTGAAGAACATTGATACCGAGCTCTCGAGACGGGATTTGAACCTGGAACCTTTGGCTCCGAAGTCCAAACGTTCTACCTGCCCTTCTTTCACTTATATCATGCCTGGCACTATTTTACATTTGTTAAGTTGTAACAACTGAAGTAAAAAAGAAACAAAAAAATTCTAAAGGTTTATACATTAGAATTTTTGTGAGGTTGAGATTGCCCTTGCAATGGTTGCGATAAAAATATGAAAATCCCATTGAATTCATAAATCAGTGATATCAGAAAGAAAGAAAAAAATCATTTGGTAAACCTTTCCTGAAAGAGATATTATTAATATAGATCTATTTTCAAAAGGAAACAATATCATAATATTCAAAAGATGCTAAATATATAATTAATTAATTCTTTTATACATGACATTACTATATCTGCAATTCAGCAAGCATGCTCAGCAATAAATTATATCTATATAAAGTCTAAACATTGTAAAAGAAATAGAACATGTAAGCTAAAGGAATCTGCATGCACGATACATAGATAATTTAATAAGAAAATTTGAGGCGTTTTGATAATCAAGAAAATAAAAGAACTCACTTTTTCTGCATACTCTGAAGCAATCTGGTGAATTTCCTGGGATTGCATACCCACTATAGAACCAACAGCACTTGCCGATAACTTGTCCTGGACAACGTCAAACAAGGGAGATAACCATGCAGTGCTTCACAGAAGGGGGAAATAACTTCACTGCTTGTACTATACGATAGGGCGCAGCACCGAACAGCTCACTGACAGTGACACAAAACTTTCATACCAACTGCACAGAAATTGACACATCACCTTCCGTGTGTGTGTATATATATATATATATATATATATATATATATATATATACACAAACACAATCATAATTAATAAACACAACTGTGTAATTGCCATTATTTTTGTGTTGCATTAATAGTAATCAGTGTTACTTAATTTTTCAATATAGTCAACAATTTATAATCAAAATGGCCGTATTTTGGACAAGTCTCAGTCTAATGATGACAGGTGGGATAATGTACCTTGTTCAGAAACTAACTCAAATTTAATTATCTTGATTGACATTCTTATTCTTACCAAGTAATTTGTTGTTTTACATTGCAATGGGATTGTTTCACCCATACACGACAATTATTGTAAACACTTTTCCTACAATATCTAACATCAATATATTTCATGTCTATTTTTACTCGTCTCTCCTTGGCTGCAGTGACAAAACAATGGTGAAAATGTCCACAACATCTTCATAACTAGCAACAGACACTTACATTATCAACATAATACGATTAACTCGATGGGTGGGTGGACCAAATTAAATTCTATTAAATTAGTAGACACAATACAGGAGATAACCAATTGAAATTTAGGAACATATACCATAATTACCCTCATGATTCGAACAAGAAAAATAACGGTAATTAAATTTGTAGCTGTTCAAATTATTAGAAAAATACGAAAATTTAAGTGATCGATGTTCGTATAATTATGGACAACCAAATTAGAAAAGTACAAAATATGGTTGTAAATGTAAATGAAATGATAAATGTATATATATTTTTTTTAAATGTTTGCATAATTAGAAAATTATCATATGAAAAATTTTCGTATTTTTACAGTCTGAAAAAAATAATTTCAGTGATTAATTTAGGTGTTGAATTATTAGAGGGTTCGAATTATTAGGGTAATTATGGTAATATGATTACCAACTACATAGATGCAGTTTGACTTAACCTTGTTTATTAGTGGATGGATCAAATTAATGGATGATAAATTAGTAGACATATATGCAGGAGATAACCAATTGAAATTCATGAATGGTCATGAAGAGAAATTTGCAATCAACATTTTAAAATGTCAAAATAATAGGGATTGAGTGAGTGAGTTATTGTTTTATGTCACAGCAGGAATCTTTCATTAGAATAGGGATTGAGAAGCTGGAATAAATATCAAATTAGAAATAACAGGGAGTTAAGACAGACAGATAAACATGCACACTGATTATTCATCACTAATGATCAGGCTTTGAGCACTCCTCCATTCCTTAAACTATCTAAACTACACTACTGGAAAACATATTAACATGACTAAGATATAAGCAGACCAATGCACCGAATTTGAAGTAATATACAAAATGAAATATATAAACGAACGACCAATGCTGATTGTGGTTTAATGCCCTTTATTTTTTATAGTATTTCAGTGATGTCATGGTCTGTATTATGGTGGGAGGAAAACCTGCAATATCATTCATGCTTTAAGACCAAGGTAAAAAATACTAGATCACGGGTACAGAAATTTAACCCAACAATCTCATCCTAAGCATATCAATTACAATATCTGCAGACAAATAGCATTGCAGACTCTACACATATACAGACATATACATATACATCTGCTCCAGTCTGACTAGACTGCTACAGGACCATTAGTCTGTTCCCGAGGAAATGAAAAAAAAATTAGTACGATTTTATGCTTAACTAAATGTTTTGGTCACAAATCCACATACCAAATTTGAAGAGAATAAAATCAGTAAAGAAGGTTCCATAACCTCGAGGGACGGACTTTGCTTTTGACTATAATATGCACCATTATGGCACAATATTAACCATGCATGGTTAGTTTTGTGGCAGAGAAAGATGACAGGAATAACATCAACAACCCAGGAGTTGTCATGACGACTTACCTCTTGGGCTCCTGTGGCCGACATACCACTCATCAGAAGTTTGATGCGACGCTGGAAACAAAATTATGGAAATAAGACAAAAGAAATATCCTCATTGCGACAATCAGATTGAGTGATTTAATGTTTAATGTCACAGCAAGAATTTCACCCATATGCGATGACCACAATCATTAAGCAGAGGGTTAATTATATCTGAGCATCCCATTGGTATACGAAATAATTCAAATATATCAATGAGTTTTGGAATAGTTTATAATAATCAAAGAACACAAATGTGTACTATTCTTATGATGTGCCATACATTACAGAATATTTTACTAGAGAATCTTCATAAATATTTGTAAACTGGTATCACAATCTACACGTGACCTGCGATTCATGAAAGGGACATACTGTAGATGGGACCTAAATAAGGGTGAATGTCATGTTTTTACTACAACAGGAGATGGCTATTGGAGCAGTTGTCAAAAGTAATTCCATCTTTTTTATTACATACAAGAACTATATTGGAGTTTCATCATGTCTTGTATTCCTTATAACACAATATTTGTAATAGTTTCCCAGAATTCCTCAAATATGGTTATTTTCCCCACAATGCCTCTCACCTCTTCCTCTTCCTGTGTCTCCTCCGTAGACTCTGGTGCTTGTTGACCTCCAAGTCCGGCAGCCACTGCTTTCTTCTTGGCAGCATTTTCATCTTCCTGTAACCCGGCCGAACTATTACAAATTACCCCGTTCTTTCTCAATGTAGTCTGTACCCTATTCTTTTCGTACCTTCTTTGAACTGGGCTTAAGATCCTGGGCTTAAGATCCTCTTTCAAGACTGCTATTTCACTCATATCACGGCTTGTCTATTTATAGCAATAATAAACTAGCATGCACCAGCTGGTACTGATTATATATATATATATATATATATATTTATATATTTTTTTAATTGGGGTTTAGAGCCGCTTTCAAGACTCTTTCACTTATATCAGCTTGTCAGTTTAGGGCAGGAGGAAACCTGCAACATCCGTAGCTCTGAATGTTGCAGTGGACCTGCGAGCATCGGCTGGTACAGACAAGACCAAAATGCATTGCCACTCTACAGACAGAGCATCGCATCTTATCAATATTGCATCAAAAACGTAACATTCGCAACCATTGATGCTGGGCTCCCGGACTGGGATTTGAACCTGGAACTTTTGGCTCCTAAGTCCACCGTTCTACCATTGCACTACCACCCGCCCCCAAGTACTGAATGCACTAAACTCCCACACCTATGCATTAGCTGACAATAGGTACATTGTAGTAATAATAGAAGTTGAATTATCTAGTCTTGATGAAAGTAGGAATTGAATAGGAAAGTTTTAAGCTGGGCACTGGTGATTTAATGAGCAAGCAAATCTGAGATAGTCTGGCAGAGGGTTCCATTTGGTACCGACTAAGACACTGAAAGTTCAAGCACCAAATGACTTGCGTTTCCACCTTGGAATGGTAACCTTTGGGGCGGGTGGTAGTGCAGTGGTCGAGCAGTTGGACTTCGGAGCCAAAGGTTCCAGGTTCAAATCCCGCCCCGGGGGCCCGGCATCAATGTTCGCAAAAGTTAC
>JAUTBT010084255.1:0-12444 GCA_032361225.1 Lepetodrilus schrolli | reverse complement strand
GTAGACAACCTGGTGATGTAGACAACCTGGTGATGTAGACAACCTGGTGATGTAGACAACCTGGTGATGTAGACAACCTGGTGATGTAGACAACCTGGTGATGTAGACAACCTGGTGATGTAGACAACCTGGTGATGTAGACAACTGGTGATGGTGATGTAAACTCCTTCACAACAGCTGATGATCTTGTATCTGTCACAACAGCTGATGATCTTGTATCTGTCACAACAGCTGATGATCTTGTATCTGCCAGAGTGAGACAGAACACACAGACAGCCGAGTTAACCACAGACAGAAGGTCAGCCAGTGCACATGCACTCTGCATATACATGTTCCTGTCTAGACAAATCTCTTCAAATCTATTCAAACATATTTAAATATAGTCCATATTAAAAAGGAAATATTACCATCATACACAAAATGTTAAGAGCCAGTGTTCAGTGTTTTCTCCATATACTGTTGGTAGAAGGTGCACCAGAACGGAGTGACAGGCCATGTTCTGCTAGTTCTGTCATAAACCCCTCAGAACATAAACCATGGATTAGGCCTTCACTTAAAGGGACAACCTCCAGAACTAAAACTGTCTCCGCGGATAATAAAGTCGCCATAAGTGGCAGACATGTTGACACTCTCTGGCCACAGATGAAGCAAACTCATCACACACCTCATTATACAGACAAGACAAAGGAGTGCAATGGCTGCCTGGCAGAATAAATCAGGAAGTATTTCATGAGACAACCAACTGTAAACAGGTCTTAAGTGGGTGCAATAGAACCCCGTATTAATCATAACAAGCAAACAGATATGCTCCAATTTGTGGTGGATGTGTCAGGTTTATTTACAGAATATTAAGGAGTACTTCAGCAATAAACTGGTTGGCAGCCAGGATTCAAACTTGAACTACGGTACTGAGCTAACATTGACTTCTGGGGGATTTAACAGTAAAACAATATAATAACAATGGACTATTGAAATGCATTAAAACTTAATACAATATAAAATATGCAACAAATGCCTATGGAAGAGATGCTACAATTAGAATAGTTAACAATATACAGTTATTGAGTCAATCTATAGCAGTTATTGAGTCAATCTATAGCATTTATTTTGAGTCAATCTATAGCAGTTATTCTGAGTCTACCTCTAATACAGTAAGTGTGAACCTGTAACATACTAACCAGTGTGTGGATTAGAATCTGAATGAATTAGTGCTATATGTCACTGTGGGAACATTTCACCTATACATGACGAAGATTAGAATCTATAACTACATAATATTGTAAAATACATAATTGGCTTGAAAAATATTGAAACAATATTTACTGTAATACTTATGGAATGTCATGTAGATAATAACATTTAATAAGTAAACAGTTAAAAAGCTGAAAAGCTATAAAACTTTTCTTTTTTTTACATAACAATACAAAACAACAACAAAATAATAAAATGAACAAAACTAAATTTTAAAACATCACATTTCTGTTATTCAAACATTTGTCAAACAATTGAAGTCTCAAATACAAAAACCATTACAATGTAAAACACTTTATTTCTTAAATTTCACTAACAATGCTATTTTATCTGCTTACATGCAAGACTTAGTCTTTTATTTGCAATGAATTTCTGTGATAAAAGAAAACACATAGTTTGTTTTGAGGCATAGAAATACGGGATATATAGGTCAGATTGACTGGTTACCGCTGTGTGTGGTGGGGGCTGGGTCACGGAGCTCACCCAGCTCACCAGACAGGAAGTGAGTGAGCCGTACCCGTGTTAGTAGCGACAGTCAGCACAGGTAGCCAGAGACGTACAGGTAGACTAGCTGGCAGAGAGAGAGAGAGAGAGAGGCACACACACTGGCAGGGAGAAGCTAGAATAAGACGTATGTACGATGATGGAAAGCACACTACCACAGACACTACCACAGACACTACTACTTTGACTGTGAGTATAGTGTTGTCTTCATCCAAGATGATTTCTAGCAACAATGAGCTGATTAGTGTCGCTGGTGAAATGCTTAACAATATGATCCGACTTCAAATGTATAAATACACGACAGAGTATCTGCCTAGTACAAGGCTATATGTGTGTTGTACAACTGTTCAGCTTATCTAGCTGGTGTTTGCTAGTACAAGGCTGGATGTGTGTTGATCTAACAACAGAAATTCCAACTGTGTAACCCCGTTAACCTCGGGAATAGAAGATGGAAGGGAAAGAAGTAAAGAAACAACCCATTTCAAAACTACATAATATTTAATTTCCAAATTACTGAAAGTGTCACAACTGTCCAAGTCTCTATCTGAATGGCTGATTTCAGCTTCCCAGAGAGATTCAATTAGGAAATACATACAAAAGTGTCTATATGAAATCTTCTATAATAATTATATTGTGAATCAAATACCAGACCTCTGAACAACATGGGCACAAATAGTCATGGAAAATATTTCACAGTAATCAACCGTGTAACGACCACGCAGACATTGATAACCTTGCAATTTTACACACAATCACACCACTAATCACAGCAATGATCACACCTTGTTGGTGAGCTACAGTAATCCCGCTGGAGCTAGCACAGCCCTTTGTGTGGGCCCCAGAACCCAGTGACCCCTCCTTAGATGTCCCTCCTGACTGCCACTAAAACCCAGTCAATGGACCCGCACAGACCCACAGAAAACCCAGTGCAATGCACAAAAGGACAGCCCTAAAAGCGGGAAATTAAGGGCAATATCGGGATAATTTCATATGAATAATAAAAAATATAACCAGGGAGTTAAGAACACAATTCTCAATTGAAACCAAATCTGTGATACTTTAATGTGCAAAAACGAAGTCAATGGCAATACAATGGTTTGACAAACTCGGTGGCAATAGTTTCTAGGATAGTAACAATGAATAATTTAATAACTGTAACTCATAATATCTGCTTGTTCCATTAATAAATACAGTATCAAAGTATACAATTGTAGAAGGCAATATCTGGTTGTTCAACTGAAAAAAAAGTATCTGAGCATATTACTGTAAAATAATATATAAACATAACAATAAAGACATTCACAATATCTAATTGCACAATTGTAACATATCTTGTATATGCACAACCATAAAACATAATTTCAGATTCAATAACTGTAAAAACAAAACTTGTTTAACTGTAAAACACATTGGAATTACCGTACCACCATATGTTCAATTCAAGAATCTGTCACAAAATTCATCTCAATATATATAGTTGATGGTTGATTCATATAATTAATCTCAATATATATAGTTGATAGTTGATTCACATAATTTATCTTCAGTAGACGTGGTACCAGAAGTAGTATTGTTTCCATAGCAACAGTGACAGCCTCATCAGACATGAGCACAAGTAGCTGCTATTGAGTGGAACTGTGGAACACATTTGCTGTAAATACATCAAGCTGATGAAAGCATTAAGTTCAACAAACCATTTTAGGTTCAAAGTATGTTTTTATCATAGATCTATTAATATCTGTGCTCATTCAAAAATGAAAACAATAATTCATCTTTCATCAGTGTGTATTATGTACTTGGTTTATTGAGGTTTGGAATGGACCAAACCTACTGATGTGGGATGGAAAATTATTTTACAAATACAAACAAACATTAACTAACACATTATACTGATCTAACATGGTTTAAACATTTGAATATATTGTTTTATATTAGCAGAACATTACATGTGTAAAATAACATAAAACTTGCATTTATTGTAATCAATACAAACTATGCTAGATGATAGAATTTGTCAGTATCAATGATAATATAGAATAGTGCCACGAGATGTCAGTATGCCTGCATTATATTATTAGTAGTAGTAGCATTAGTAGCATTAGTAGTAGTAGTAGCATTAGTAGCAGTAGTAGTAGTAGTAAAATTATAATTACTTTGCAAGTCCATAATAAATGTACAGATGACATTTCTAAATTGTGTAAGAATTGAGGTAAAATCTGAATATCACAATCTTCACGTACTTATGACTGTTCAGAATTGAATGAGTACAAATCATTTTCAAATTTGATTAACTATAATAGCATTTGTGTTGAAAAATTTCCTTGTTATATTTAAACCCCAATTTTCCCATAAATTCAAGATGACTGTTAAGTTTGGATTAAGGAGAGAATCTCATCTGAGTGTATTTTAATATACTGTAAATCAGGAAATTAATGCGAGCATGATATTAATGCGAAATATGCGATTGGCGTATGGCCGCATTTAATTCCTACGCATTATGGAAAATAATGAAAGGTACGTCCGGGAAAAAAACATGAATAGAGGTCGATCGCATTTAATTCTTGTCGCATTTATGTCCAAAAGCTTGAGGTCGCATTAAATTAGTGACGCATTAATTTCCTGATTTACAGTAAATACACCAACATCAGTTGAAAAACATAACACCAATCTGAAATTTTCCACGGTATTTTGGTATTGTTATCAACAAGTGATGTATTCTGAAATTATGTGAAGCATCATCACGTCCAACTGCACGAGTGCTTCTGAGTGCTTCTGGCTATGTCAGTCATGCGTTACAAAACACAGTCTTTCTTCCTGATGTTTAAAATCTATCTTTGGTTTGAGCACTCACGACCTGTTTCTTGTTAGTAGCATTGCTTTGACAGATATACATTCAGTTAGAGTTTATAGCTAATTGACAACTACCTGGCCATGACATGTTGACAGGTACTAAATTTATGGTAACAGTGTGGTAACTTTATGGTAACAGTGTGGTAACTTTACATCGAGGCATTTACATATCTTGATCACATATTTCCATCAGCTTAGTTGAACTTTCTGAGACAAAGACCCAACTGCAGCCAAAGACCCATAATGCACCAATGAATAAACTACCTGGTTATATTGCTTTTAAACAATACTTCATAAAAATTAATATGGCTTAAAATGTTGACGGATCATAAAGCTCCAATGCCATTAATATCACATTATGGGATGGAATTTCATACCTCTAACCTGGCATGTTCTACCAGCCAGACACCTGTGGTGGGTGCAAGGCAGCCAGGAACCCAATATCCATCTAATATCAATGTCAGCTATTACCAGATAACCTGACATGTTCATTAATTGATTATTTCTAGAGAAAAACCTGACATAGATCTACATGTCAACATGAATACCTGTCACATATAATTGCAGTGAAAGTCTACTAATTCCACTTTGAGGAATGCATTCTTGAGACTTGCATGAACATAGCTGATCTGTAGATCAACATCATGATAGGAGTCTATAAATAGACTAGTATTAACATAGGAGTTAATACGTAGATTAGCACAACGATATAGACTCGTGAACAAATACAGTGATATAGGAGTATGTGAATTATTGGCACGAGCAGGAAATGTCAGCAATATGCTAATGTCAAGACTTTGATGTATGAATGTTAGGATAGTTATTGATAGCAATGTGCACTTCCATTAGGCCACAGGAACAGGGAGGTAAATCATATACGTCAGGTCTGATGACAGGAAGATTGCTCTGATGATGGAGCTCTCGGACAACTTGACATGTGCTTTGACAGGCCTTTTTTTTCCAGATTTCAATAAGAAAATCTATTAGAGAATTACGTCCAGTGACATTTGCCGATACAAAAGATAACATTGTTTGAAAGTCGAGGTAATTACTAAGATAACATTAGCACCCCCAGCACTAACAGTCATGAATGGGTCAATAGATGACCGACACTGACCATACAATGAGTTGAGTCCAGTAGCTGCCTGGAGGCACAGCCTTGTTACTGAACATAAGTGTCACCTGGGGGGATATCAGGGATATAGACCGAGGTGATATCAGGGATATCGACCACACAATTGTCATCACATCTAATATCACTAATTACAATGTATTGTGAGAAAGTTCAGCATTCCTCGCTCCATATTACCAAAGTATAAGATTTTTCCAAATCAAAAACAGATTACATTTCAAAGTCAACACCTAGTAAAAAATAAGTATAAACATTTGATAATTATACACATCATACACATCATATACATAGCCCTTGGCTGCAATAACAGGGTCTACATGTTCAATAAAACAAAAGCATTAAACCAGAAATACATAAATAGTAAAGCACAACACTGTGGAAAGGTTTCTCGCCACTCCCTATATAACATTGAGTAATCTCCCCATGTCCTGCGAACAGGAAGTAAGTTTCCCTAGGGGCAGGGGCAGTCCCCTCCCCTCTCAACCCTACAGTCCCCTCCCCTCGCTGTGTGACATGTGTGACTGTCAGTGTGATGGACACAGATAACACCCCATGGCAATGGTGGATGACATCACACCAGTAGACATCATGGTCAGACTTTACATGCAGGCAGAATAATGCCATTGAAATTTATATTATTCTTAATTTTCACTTATATTGCAGCTTGTTACTGAATGACAGGTAGAAACCTGCAAAACCTATGTGTATTATTGCATTAAACCTGCAACACCAATGTGGCTATTACTGCAGTAAACCTGCAAGCATTTATACAACACAGACAGGAAGTATCATGTTCACTTTGGAAAGATAACTTCTTCCTGGATTGATGCTGCCTCTGTGGGGCAGGTTCAAGCTCAGTGCCTGCAACTCTGTAGTCTGACACTCTACCAGTGCACTAGCACTATTCCCGATGTCTAGGTACTGGTTATAGGTTCTATGTCTTCCTCCCACATAAACAGACCATTGCTATTGCTGATATACTGTAGACTATAATCACTGGCGAGGTTTTGTGACACAGACTGTGGTTAGCAACAACAATTAATTCAGATGACATGACATATTAATCAGCTACATATTAATCTTAATGCAATATGTTTCACGTATAAAGCACATTAAACAGAAAATATTTTGAAATCCAGCATTATAATAATAATAATAATAATAATAGTAATAATAATACAAATTTTATATAGCACCTAGGATCTAGACTAGCTACTAAAATTGTTCTTTGAAGTTTAAAGTAATAAGAACACATTACAATATCAGAAGATTAAGGGTTTTGGTTGTAAAGTGGGTGTCTACTTTGCTAAAAGTGTTAAAAATTAACAAGCCTTACTGTGGACCAGACACCCACCCAGACAGAGGTCGACCCACTGATAGCCTGCTATTGATATGCTATTGATAAGCTATTGATACACTATTGATACCACTCGTTTAATTGGTGTCACTTTCTCCTTAAAACAACCAGGGCTCGGACAAAAGAACGCACTGAAAAAGATCAAAGGCTGCCGCTGTGTCGCTAATTGTCCTGTAATTAGTTTAACCAGTGTAGAAAACAGTCTGGCCACTCAACAGTAGGGGGTGCTACTTGGTTGGTAATTAATTCTACAGGATTGTTTTAATTAGCAGTATACCACTTCCTCTGATGTATTCATTGTCCATCTGGAGTGCACCCACACAACATGCATGTACACATGTACAGTAAGTAATTATCGATTTCTATTTGACCTAGATGTGATATCACTTGTATGATCCTGCCTGATATTATCAGAGTACACACTGCAGGCTGATATCACCAATAACACACCATGTCAAACAAGTGTTTACATACCTGACTGACAGATTAGTTAATGTTGAACAACTGCATTAAGACCGATATTAACTATTGTAAACTATTGTAAACTATTGTAAACTAAACTATTGTAAACTATTGTATATTGTAAACTATTGTATATTGTAAACTATTGTAAACTATTGTAAACTAAACTATTGTAAACTAAACTAAACTATTGTAAACTAAACTAAACTATTGTAAACTATTGTAAACTATTGTAAACTATTGTATATTGTAAACTATTGTATATTGTAAACTATTGTAAACTATTGTAAACTATGGTAAACTCACAGAGTGGCCACTTAATGATTGTACTAATATGATGTTGTTCAAGAATATAATTTATATATTGTATAAACATATCATATGTAAAACATAATATCAACTTCTTGTCCCATGTTCTAAACAAAGGACATAGATTTAACAGATGTAAAAAAACAAAAAAAACATACTGGAATAATAAAGTATTTTACCATTTATCCTGAGCTTCCATAGATTGTGTGTACTGCCTTCATAATTAATAAATGTTGGACAAGATATGACTGAGTCAGATGATATTGAATCTCCCCACTATTGCACACAAGTCTGTGTGGACCTAGGTTATCTTAGTTATCTCATGTCTTCCTATCTCCCTCACTATACCAACTCAGAAAATACATCTGAACCAGTCTCCATGTAGTCTAGTGTTTGGTTTCTCATACACCCACACAGCAGGCTAAGCTGGCGGGGGTTCTCAGTTAAGCCTCACTCAGTTCACACAATTTTAACCATCTACAATATTCATCCACATTTATTAGAATTGTTGACCTAAATTTGAAACCAATGCATCCATGTGCTATCTGTATGATTTTGCTAAACTAGTATTGAAGCATTGTAGTATATTGTTTTTGAATTACAATGGGGAATTTGTGTGGAAATTTGTACGACAAATAAATGATGCATGTCCTATTTTTGAAGTGATCTGCAACACTACCACTTGTAACTTCAGTAACTGCCACATGTTGCACAATGTTCTGACCTTCTACAACTGTAGGGATCTCACTGAGCCCTGAAGGTCCTCAAGCACTGCTACTGAACAGGTCCACAGATCGCAGTTAGTATTACTGACTGAATACATATGGATAGGGGGACGCAGTGTGTGTAATATCTATGCCTTATCTCTAATAATATACACAAACATATCTGTAGACTGCAGTGTGCTACTGTCAGGACACTGTATGTCAGATGCGTCTCAGGGTAAACCTCCACCACCTCCAGTAGGCAGTCATCGTACCCTGATCGCCACATTGTCATGGTTTAATTAGCTAATGTTACGTGAATGTTTGTGTGAGGTGTACCTAGCTCGATCAGGCTAGGGTGACCAGCCAGGTGGAACACGACTTGCCCCCAGGCTGCTTGCACCTCTCACAATCCCGCAGCCAATCAGAAGACAGGTCAGGGGTTGCCCTGACTGTGGAGGCTGATGGACATCAGTAGTGTTGTTAAAGTTGAGGTGGGCACAGCTCAGGGAGTAATCGATGAACTCTCATTCTCAGCATTGAGGACACTACGGTCTGGAGACGTTGAACTTCAGCTGAATGTCGACACACCTTGCCGAGGCTGGACACACTTCCTATTGATATTACCTGAACACCTAGTGCAACTCGTACAGTCAATGAGCGAGGACCTAAATATAGTGCGGGCATGAACACTGAGAGCAGGTCTCCCAATAGGATCTACCTGGCTTCATATCAACTGAGGTGAGAAATACTGTAACAGTCGTTATAACAGTTAGTATTTCTTGAAAGTTAGATTAAAAGTGAGTGGTTGTTATTTCATCAGTGGTCATGGTGGTGGGACAATAGTGGGACAATAGTGGGACGTAGATGGCTTGCTTACATTGGTGACTGGAAACACAGCAACTCTGTGCTATTTCTACAGCTTACATGCTCCTCGTCAAATAAGTCAGTGATTACGGAGTTTAAAGTCGCTGCAGGAATATTTCACCCATTTGCGACGATCCGGGTCAAATAAAGAGGACCACATTATGTTGGACAAAGTACCATAAACTATACACAATCATTTTCCATACTTTACAAACTATTAACATTGTAGGACATTCAAAACATCAAAACAATGAGTTTGAGATAAACTCCAGGGGCCCCGTTGCTCAGAACAGTTGTAGCTACAATTGATTGAAAGTCAAATTTTCGGAACCCGCTACAAATTTAAGTCTGTTTGCATGAACCACATTTATCGCTACAATAGTTTTACCCAACCATACTCTCAAGTACTGTAGTGATAAAAACATTTTATGCAATGGACTTACACTTCTAGCAGGTTCCGTAATTTTGACTTAAATCAATTGTAGCTACAACTCTTCTGTGGAAGGGCCCCCTGCAATGGATCAAGATATTAAAGTTTTACATTTTAAAAACTCAGACAACAAACAACGACTGCTTTACTGTTAATGCTATAAAAATAAACTATTGTATTATTATTATTATTACTACTACGACTACTACTACTACTACTACTACTATTGTGTACTCTACCACCCCTATCTTCTGTCCATACCAGTGTACACAGGCTAACATTAACACAGTAAGTGATGGCAGCTCCATATGTTCTAGTATAATATAGGCTAACATATGTTCTAGTATTATATAGGCTAACATTTGTTCTAGTATTATATAGGCTAACATATGTTGTAGTATTATATAGGCTAACATTTGTTCTAGTATTTTATAGGCTAACATTTGTTCTAGTATTATATAGGCTAACATATGTTCTAGTATTATATAGGCTAACATATGTTCTAGTATTATATAGGCTAACATATGTTCTAGTATTATATAGGCTATGGTGGTGGTTAACATGGACAATAAGGAACGAACCACTTAATACCACAGTTGGTATTATAAAGATAAAAACTTACAAATTAAAATAAGTATTCCAATTGATGTAACATCACAACATTTTTTTAATATATATTTAACTATACTAAACCAAATATTGTACATGTAATTGAAGTAATATTAAAAAAATTATATGATATTGCATAACTGCGTAAAAAGAATATGTTTAATTAATCCTATGAACCTGGATATATTCCTTTAAACAAGACAAGTGCCGTATGAAATACTACATAATATTACTGAAATGTTTGCAGCAAGTACAGAGTTTTACACTGAGCACTGCAGAGAAAATAGTCCTCATCTGGGTTCAGGTTCATGAATATTAACACCTCTCATCCAGCGATTCAGATGAAAGTTAAAAGTATTTCTGTGATATTACGAGCCATCATCAGCCCTAGCATGTACAGGCTGTGACCCGATGGCCTTCCTCTCCAGCCCGTCTCAGCCTGTCCCAGCCTGACGCCACGCTAGATCACAGTGCTTAATATTAATACTTAATGGGTTTTCAGAGAAAAGAAATCTATACTCTAGATTTAATTTCTTATGGCTGAACACACAAAGAGATAACTAGCTAACAGGGTAATTTCATATTCCCCGGTTTGTGACAGGCAGCAACCAAGTCCGAACCTGGAACTAAGATCTAATCTGGAATATACAGGCTGGACATACTTTCTCTTTTGACATTTCCATATTGAAAGTTGGGCTCCTCAGACAATTCATTGAATGTAAAATGTTGTTGGAGTTTAAAAAGTCATGACCCAAAATAGCGTAAGACCGCATTCTTGCACATGGAAACAACAACAATGAAGCTGTTTCTACTCTCCATGTCGGTGAGTATATTTGACAGGAGCAATACCACACATGCCCTGGGATCTTCAGCTGTCCCACTGTTTGACATGGCTGTTCAGGATGGGCTGGGAGCTGCTCACAGAATGTTATCAACATGATGCAACTGCAGACATCAAAGACTGCCCTGGCCATGGTTCCTGTGTCATCAAAGCAGTCACCACTGCCCTGGCCGTGGTTCCTGTGTCACCATAGCTTCACCACAGCTTCACCACAGTGACCTCCTGGGACAACTGACTTAGCCAGTGGGGAATGCCCTACAACTGGGATGGGACACCTTCCATTTCCTCCACAAAACATCATTCTTGTCAGTCAAGTTTGTAATAATATAAACTAGACATTCCTTTGAGGATGCTTTGAAAAAACAAGTATTCCTTCTAAAGAAGTACGATTCCTTCATTTTAAAAGAATCAATTTTGTCCACCAACACCCCTGCAACCTGTAATATTATCTACGTTCTTCACTGGTACTGTAAGTTCAGAAGCTTGGAACAGAAAAGTGTAGGTAGAACGATGAAGCTGTAATCATAGTAAAAAAGCAGAAAGTTCTACGACATTCACAAATAAAATACCCCAACTGTAAGCCATCTAGTTAGGACAGCCATGAGTAACTGTGGAGATTGGATCCTACTGATCAATAGGAGATGTAACTCCATTCAATAACCATTAGATCACAGAGGTCAAAGTTGACAGACTAGGATCCTTATAACAGCTTAATTGCCTTGAACTGGGCAAGCTACCAGGGCCTTTGTGCAGAGCATCAGGTGGTGGCTTTACTTCAATGTAGACTGGGACAACACACTTGCTCAGCCTTGTGCATTATATGTATGTAAATGATGACCGCCTCATGACTATTTACCTCTATACATATAGCACTTTCCTGATGACAATATATCAAAGTTATAGCCAGTCACAGGGATCGCAGTGGCAGTCCATACATAGAGAACATGCTAATCGACTAACATATATCTATCCTCGTATTCATATTGGGAAAGGTTCATATTTTTATGTGATATACGTGAAGATTTGAATGTTGGTTTATTATACTGATGACATATATACTGTAAATCATGAAATTAATGCGTCACTAATTTAATGCGACCTCAAGCTTTTAGACATAAATGCGACAAC
>JAUTBT010084254.1:0-12446 GCA_032361225.1 Lepetodrilus schrolli | reverse complement strand
GCCTACGGCAAAGTCAATAAGACTACGAGACGGCCAAAGCACACTCAGCGGTAATTTACGGATAGCCGTCTTACCCTAGCAGGAATATTGAGACCATTGTCGACTGTCAAAGGACCCAAGAGCGATGGCTTTAATACAATGTTTTTCTTGAACCCCATATTAAATTTGCACCATGGGTTGTGGTTTAGCTGGAAATGCAATTTTGACGAAGTGAGTGTTTCCCCTTCAAGCTCTTCAACATCGTCAGGGATAATTTTGCTCAAGCCAACCTAACTGTGCTTTGTTCGGAGCGTTACACCGATGAAAGTCTAGTTAAATACAATGGAGAAAGTGCGGGCAGACAGTTTGTAATAAAATTGAGCTCATTGCATTCAGATAAGCTGGAGGGAGGTGGCATTGAAGATCTATAAGGCCGGGGAACCCGTCTAAATTGGACACAGTGAATTCCGCCATGAACACTAAAAATCGAGACAAACGTGATATCATTTATCAGGTTCCTATATTTTCAGTAGAATTTTACTTTTTTATGAGCATTCTGAAATATTGTTGTATGGCGTTACATTGGACATAGGGCGCATAACTAGGTCAGGTCTATTTTAAGAATTTCCACGAATTTCCCAAGTTCCGGTGATAACTAAACACGAGTACTAGGCATTGGGTTGACGAAACTCCAGAGAAAATCTTAATACGTCGTTAATATGGATCGTGTGCTTACATTTCTGTTTGATTCAGAGATGAGTCATGCTGTTCAGCATGTGTTCACGCGTGATATGGTAGGATACAACGTAAAGTACGTAAACAAAACAACAGCGACGTACATGTCACCGTCAATGTATGACGTCTCATAACGGAAAAACAAGAATTATCAGAGCAAACGGTATACGTTTAGAAAATATTCTTATGAATTTCAATTTCATCTATAAATAATTTAATAGCATTGCACGACGTAGCACATTTAACACACCCATGTACGTATACATGCAAATACAATGTAAACTGTATATCATTCTGTAAAACAACATTCCATAGTCACAGTATTGTTCTGATTTATTACCTACAAATAGGAAAGTTCATATTTCTGATGTCAGGTTCCGCGAGCGGCAATGGATGGATACAATAGTAGGCCCTATTCATACCATTGACCTCAGTTATCACCCTTTGTTTACATGCAGTAGTTGTGGCTAGCGTGTTTTACTGTAAACTATAAGTATTGTTGGTTCTCCTCAAGAATGGCTCGTTCATTGTCCAAAATGCATCTTTACAAGATTGGCATTTGGAGAAGAGAAAAAAACCTTGATAATTATTTGATAGTTTATTATGAAGAGTTAATTAAGTACACCTGTCTGTACCCTATTTCATTGACAGTATATGCCTATATGACTATACACAAAAAATCCGAAGACACTTTTTTCCAAGTCGTTAATCAGAATTCCTTATTTTCACTGAATAAACATATCATTTACGCACAGTCATATCGATATAAAAAGTTCAAAAACTAGAAACACCCGACAATTACTCTAACATTAACCAATAATCTAAATTTGAACTTCAAGGTTATTTACTTGAAACATTGCTGAACCTAATCATCTCAAAGTCGCTTCTAATTCGACGGCATGTCACGTGACTTCCTCATTTCCGTCTCGCGCGAGATCTCGTGTCGCGAGGCCAGAAGAAAACGTGCTACCCTGGTGTGATGACCAGATCCGTAGGAAATTACTGTCACTAAGTCAGGTCTGCCAAATTCCCCAAAGAGGGATCGGATTTCGTAAAGTCGTTAGACGAATTAAAAATTTCAAAACCGTTGCACGACCCTTTTCATCCTCGGGTTCGGACCGTGAAGTAAGTGACCTGCGATGAGTATGAAATGTGTGATTTTTCACGATTCTTACCAACGTGCTAGTCTTTTAGTCTGAAGATTGATTCAGATTTTTCTAAATATTCATGAGTGGTTAATTTCAGGTTTGAGGCGAATCACTGCCATTGTTTTAATTGCGTGAGCCACTGAGAAATTAGATTTGAGAGTGTAAATTAACTATCATTATTATTGAACAGTGTTTATCCATATGTCTGTAATTATCAGTAGATATAGACTAGTTCCTTCAAATAATTAGGTAAATAGTAACAATTATGTCAATTTTTAGAGCGGAATACTATATCCAACAAGTGGGTGTTCAAAGCACTAACACACATAGTAAACAATAATTTATGGAGAATAGTCATTGGAAAGGCAATTTCAGCATACTATATGATACGACTTACTTAGTCAGCATGATGTAAAGTTGAAAGTGTGCAGGTGTATTTAATCAATCTGGGTTCAAACAAATTGAGATTTTGGCCGATGCCGTTGAATAAATGATGGAAGTCGAATGTAAGAAACCTAGCTAATTGCTACGTCTAGTACACAAAGGCAACGCAAAAAGAAGAAGCGACGAATGTACTACCACTAGGTCTTACTACAGCAAAGTAGGGCGGGTGGTAGCGCAGTGGTAGAACGTTGGACTTCGGAGCCAAAGGTTCCTGGTTACAATCCCGCCCCGGGGACCCGGCATCAATGTTCGCGGAAGTTACCTTTCTGACGCGATATTGATAGGATGCGATGTCTGTAGAGTGGCAATGAAGTGATCATCCTTAGTCTTGTCAGCACCAGCCGATGCTCGCAGGTTTACTGCAACTTACAAGCCGTGATATAAGTGAAAGAATCTTGAAAGCTGCTCTAAACCCCATTAATTATTTTAATACACCAAAGAAGTTTCTATCTTAACAAGTGTCATCGAATCCTAAATTAGTACAATAGTGGCTGCAATAGTTAAATACTCTACCCATTGACAAGTAAAGTGAATAAATGTACAGTTGGCAATATTCAGTATCGGGTGACTATTTAAATCGTACACAATTAGGCTATGCTTAAACATTTGAATTGGTCAATAAACGACCAAAACCGACGCTATGCCTTGGGCTGACATTTTGAATTAATATTTCAATTATCATAATCCACAAAACAAATCATTCTGGAACTGTTAAATGTTTACCAGCACCAGGAAAATCGCGAAGAAAGTGAATAGTCTAGAATCTTTAATCATTCATTCAAACTGCCTCAAAATCCCTAGCACTGCAATTTAAGGAGGGACAAATTTCGGTTCTTTTAAAAGTAGGATTAGCTTGAGTATTGACCGAATGCGGATTGTTATTGGGGTATTTAATACGAACAAGAACGAGATGTCGCCTAACAAAGGTCGAGATTAGAGCTATTGAAATTGTCCTCAAGTCTGATTTATAAACGAGTGATAGGCCGGAGAGCTTGATCCAGGCTCTTTCTAATATCGCCGCTGATGTCAATCAAGTTCACCCAGTATCGATATGTGATCCAGTCGGCCCGAGACGAGAAATACTCTATTATATTCGCACTTAAAACTTAATTAAGGACAGAATTGACCACGTGTGCCCCGGGAGTCGGGGGCAGATGTCTGAGAGGGGTGGTTGTGGTAGGGTTAGGGGGAGGAGATGGTAGCGGGTGAACATTACGCATACTAGATAAATTAATCTAACGGTTCAACTTACGCTGTCCACCGATTTGGAAACTCGCTACATGAAGATAATTACTAATATGTTATTCTCAGATTTAATTATGCATGTATCCTTTAGTATTTTGGCAAAAAGACTGTCTTCTTTGTACCGTTAGGCACTTCCGTGTGAACTTTTTCATTTTCGACACTCGATCCTAGGGGAACATTCAAGAATATACAGCAGGCCCCCGTTTCACAACGACATCCTAAATTTAGCTCCTAACTTTAGGACCCACTTTATCACCTTGTAAGTTAGATGTCGATTTAGGAAGGGATAATACTTGTGACGTCGTCGTGAAACACTTGTTACGAACTGATGACCTTTAGGACTGGTTTAGGAGCTCTTAAATAGTTAGGAGGCCGTCGTGAAACGGGGGCCAGGAGTACAATGTACTCGTCAATGTATGCAGTAAATGAAGGCACCAGTTAACACGTAATCCAATAGTACGTCATCAACTGGACACCTGAGAACCACACATCATGCAACTAAACAGCATTTGTACCATCCAAGTATGCCTATACTTAACATCCGTCAGATTTGTCAGATGGTTAGTAGGCATACTGGCTTGTGTTTCGAGGATACATTGATACGTTAATTTATCATTTGTAAAACTGAGCGTTCAGCACTTTCTGTGAAATTGTGGTAAAACATCATTGGCTTTTGAAAAGGTGTATTTATGCGTATTTATATATTATATATGAAATTATATATTATATATGGCAAAACAAAACACTGCATAATCATACAATTTATTGGCACCTTCTCCTATACTTAGTCATAAGGTATTATTCAATGGTCACCACGAGTTCTTCCTGAAGCTTCTATAGTGCAAGTCTCATTCTCAGTTATCATGGCTATATCAAATTGAAGTCTGTTGGTAACACACAAGTTCAGAGAATGCAACTCACAGGTGTCAAACACTCTGGTCTTCTCATGCATACTTTCCTGGGGGTGGAAACGTCGTATATATTGAATATAATACAAAGAAATCAGTGAACAACAAAATATGAATTTGGTTTTATTTCCAAAACTTATTTTGCCATTGAATCATTTTGACTACACACGGTTCGATGTGTATAGATCTACCAGGGCATACGATATGGGAGTTTGTTGCCAAGAGCAAATGGATTTTTGTTCTTTTGTCAAAAGGCCATCCACATCTCTTGTGGTCTAGTTATTTCCAATTGCCACACCTGAGTAATTTTATGAGATGGAAATCACGGACCGTTTTGGAAAGCATACCTTGGTGTGGCCACATAGGGTGACATATATACGAGTAAGTTCTTCCCAGGATTGTATATGACGCGGTTAACCGACTCTATATGTAAGCCGCCACAACAGACACATATTGTCTGACGACAATGGCTATTTTATAGGGCCACCATGGCTAAAGTGGCAATATTGGAAGCTAAAGTTAACAATAGCAAGTGATTAGCAGTCTCTGCTTCGCGTGAAGCATGCCGGACATGCGTGCTTTATAAAGGCAGTAAACGCGTAGAAGGTACTGACAAACATAACTTAGTTGGGAAGTCTGAAACAGCAGAAGACATCTTTGCAATCATACAACGCCGCCTGCTGGTTTTATTGTCATACCTGCTGAGAGTTATCGACCCTTTATCTGTGACTAATTCCTTGTAAATTGCTTAAGTGATGGGAGAACACTGCTACAGTTTGTACCATGCACAGGATGACTAAAGGAGTTAACTTTTCAAATAGTGTAATCCTATCTGTATTGTGTACACATATATATTAAAATATTGTAATTATTAAAAGTATTAAAGAGAGAGTGAGAGAGTGAGAGAGAGATAGAGAGAGAGCGAGCTGTCAGGAAGAGTCCATACAAGGCGGTGTGTCCACATACACGCAGGTATTTGGTAACAAAGGAACTAACACAAGACTAGTGATATCAACAAGTCAGTACCCATTAATTCAAAGCGATTCAACATTGATCATTCATTATCTTGCATAAAGCATACACATAATTAACATACTATACTGTGGATCTGAACACATCATGAGGTACTAGTATCTACATGTTCTGATAGAATAAAACAAGTTTTCCATATTCATGTACCAGTAGTATCAACGGTAATGGTATAGTGTTCTCTCGATACAGAACGCAGTTCTTAACAAATCACTGTCAGTATCCTTACGCCTTCAAATGTTCTTTACGGTGGAAACTGCACAACCTCAGGCTGATCAGTCCATGCAATTTTAATTAAACAACTGCAGGGAATTAAGACCAAGAACCTGCTGTCCAGGAACAAAGAACACGCTATAATACTTTCCGGTATGTAAGCCTCGACATTCAGGTAAATTTATCTCTTTCAGGGTCTTATTGTATCACTAGAAGGCTTTCTCCGGGTTTCCGAACATTTTAATTAAACTGTCGACACATTCATCCTTCGTTTTATTCTCTTTAATCATCCGAAAAAGTGGGAGGAGGCTTAATATATTGATTGATTGTCGAATAATTTGACAAACTACTCAGAAACTGTTCAGATGTGATAAAAAAAGATTCACGTCTTTTGTTGGAATATCTGTACTTGAACTAGTGACAGATCAGTACAGGCCAATTACATGTGACCACGACATTTGTGTTCTGTTTGATAATGACAATGGTCATATATTTGTGAACCGACACGAGACAATCTGGAAACGGCGAATTCCACACAAATAAACATATAGGCTAATGTCAAGGGCGAATCAACCGCCGTGATGCTTTTCAACGATTAACGAATACAACGAAAAACGAAAGAAAAAGCATATTAGTCAAGGCAAGTAATATGCTAAATTTCATTGAAATGTTGAGTAGATTCAAGTTTGATTTAGTTTTTTTTCTTTCACATTTTATTCTCCAGTATAAATACAATGAGCGACAAGCACTAAGAACTAGTCTTGTTCAGCACAATAAGCCTACGAGGTCATGGAACATGACTGTTCCCATATTTCTAACGATTTTAACTTCTCACATATTACACATTCCATTAAAAAAATATCAACGTCTCTATTAGTTTTGAAAATAAGTTGATTACTAAAATTAATTTGCTTTAGAGTATTTAAAAAAAATAATAGCTTACATAAATATACTCAACAAAATGAATTAAAGGCGGAAGATATTTAGTAGGGAAGCTGTCTACCAAATTTCAGAACTATGCTTGAGAAATCTGGTATAATTCTTCATCTAATGCATCTACGTGTTCTTGAAGAATACCTGGAACCCTGTAGACGTTTGGAAATTCTTCGTTGTTAAAATATTATAAAACTAAATTTATATATTCTAAATAACTACTGGTTCTTAATTAATTTTGTTGAGTATATTTTTCATATTTACCACAATAAATCACCGATGAAGATGTTCTCCGTGTATCCAAATGTTTGCTTCTCACTTTCCCTACACACACACACACACACACACACACACACACACACACACACACACACACACACACACACACACACACACACACACATCCTTTAGTAATTGATCTAGACTTGTGCCTTTGATCAGGCAATTGATCACCAGTTAAAGAGACATAACAACATACGGCGATTAGAGTCTACAGAATCGTAGGCTAACGGCACCGCCATGTACAAGCGATTAGCCAGGTCAATTACGTTATGAATCCTCGGGCGATGCAACGGATAATGGTTCTGCAACTGTGAAGTTTAGTTAGTGATGTAATGTTGATATTGTATTTTGACACATCTGTGATTACCAGATTTACTATCTGTTCGTGGATTATTTAAGTTCTTCTTTATATTTTGCGCGTTAATTGGAAAATGAGTTGACAAAGGGTTTGAAGGAGGCATGCGCCAGTCAAAGGGAATGGCAGAAATGACTGGTAAATGCGTAGGAATACATTGGAAACAATTTTGCAAATAGCTTTCGCAACTTAAATAAATAAGTAATGCCTTTTTAATGTAACACTTGATGATATCATAATTGTCCGTAAAGGCTGGAATATATTTGCCAAAAATACTAGTATTGTGTTTCAGAATTGTCTTAAATTAACTCATGACCTCGAAACACGTATGGCATAGTATACAGTATATTTCAACCATCTTGTTTCTTGAACCAAATCCTAGCGACAAGTCATGTAATTTGCGATCATGTATAAGTTATATCTGATAAATAATTCGTTATTATTGCTTCTGCATTCACGAACAAATGCCTGCTTTAATCTTATTATTAATACCGGTATCAAGGTTTCCAAATTCATTATTATCATTCATTGACAATTTTGTTTATTGTAATGGTCTGACGGTAGATGCACTCTTTTTAATGAATTGACACATACACTCACGAACAAAGACCTACTTATAGCTTGTTATTAATATCACGGTTTCAAAATTCATTATTTTCAGCCATTGACACTGTTGTTTCTGACAATTCTCTGACGTTAGATGCACGTTTTAAAAATGAATTGACGTATACCCATGAGTGTTACAGAGGTCGACAAGTTCATTCGCGCCATCGTTTCGACAAGGTGACCCCAAGTGGACACTTCTCTGAAGCAGTCAGTCAGACTCTCCAGGGATCGTCTTGCTTTCTCTCCCCTAATCGGACGCTCATTTCGTATTTGCATAATCGCGACACCTAATCCCTTCCAAGAAAATCTCACCATTGTATGGCTGCTATTTATAAATACCCTTTCCTTTATGAAGGAAATCTGCACCTTGTTTTGCCTGCTTCCTCGTATCGGCTACACTGATTGCTCTATTGATGCTGTCGGACATTCTCAAAGTGGCCCTCAACACGAATCCGTCGCTTTCTAAATTAGCCACGATTACTTGGACACTTTATCGTAATAATTGGTTATGGCGTATGCTGTTTTTGTTTGTTTCGGATTTGGTTTGTTTATTATAGAAGTGTATTTATTTGTAATAAACGTCTTCTTAACCCATTATAAAGTAGAAAATATAGCAATGCTTAACTATAATAAATAAGTAATGTATCTGTTTTGAGGATTAATGTGTCCTATATAATTAGTTTTTGCTAACACAATAACCAAATTCTCTCGTTCATAACCAAAAGAATAACCACTTTCGTTTGTTCTGCCCACTTGTCACGAGCCACAGCATGTGTTCATTGTAGACTGGTGATTGAATAGCTGTGTCCATGTGGGAATCCCATGTAAATGGCGGCACGGGCATTTGGCGCCCAACGAGGGATAATGACTCGTTGCCTGGAGTTAACATTGGCCACTTGGTCAGAGGACTCACTTGACTATGTCATACAAGTACAACACAGCACCAGCTACTGGCATGACGGCGTGACTCTGGAAGTAGCAATGTGCCTTCAAGAACGATGTCCACAGCCCAATCAACAGAAAGAACATTAATCAGCTGATCATGATTGACAAATCGGTGATTCGCGATCCAAAGAAGCTCTTGCGATATCCACTAGGAGGTATCGTTTGATTTCAGATACGCAATATCCACGTGTAATCAAGTAGAATAAGAAATGTACACCAATGTCACGTAATTGCCCACAGTAACCGACCTCTTGCTTAATTAATTGCTCACAGTCGCCGACCTCTTGCTTAATTTAAGGGGTTACCCACCCGTTGTCTTTCTATTATTACAGGGTAGACAATATATGCATGTATATTTAGTCATTACATGTATATGTATGAAATTTTGTTCCTGCAACATTTGTGCAACTCTTTTATCTACTTATCAATAGGCTTACTTTCCCCGTCTGATTTCTTTGACAATGTAACAATTGCATACAAGATGTCTTGACAGGTAGCAAGTATTTAGGCTACATGAACAGGATATGTTTATGAGCAGGATAATGAATATATATAATTACTCATACAAATCGAAACACTTGGAACCTAATTTGTTCAAAGGCTATAATTTCGACTTGGACAGTTTTCAAATAGTTATAGTCCCGACAGACTTTATCCAATCAGCTATAGAGTTATAGTCTGTCTATCCAATCAAATAAAGGGATGGAGTCTTGTCAATGGTTGTCTGTTCTGACTCCGCACGTGCTGCCGTCGTCTTGTATCCGTGTCATAGCGCTGAGGCCACCGATAATTGAAAATTTAATCCGGAGTTTGACGTGCCTTTTGCACGTTTGTTTATTTCCTTGGGATTCTTTCCGATAACTGATGTCACTTAACGCTAATGAACCATTTCCTCTTATAGGGGCACTTTGTTTTGAGCGGATGGATATAGTCCCACCATGAAGGTGTGTGACCACGCTAATTGTCCTCCGCGGGACTTTGATGTGATCCACCAAGCAATTAAACAAATAATTCTAGATGCACATCACCCATGGCGGATCAATGTTTACGGGAAACTGGATAGGGCTGTACTAAGTAATCAAAGATGGATCAAATTTGGCTTGAATAAGCTAAGATAAGTCGCAAGAGAGTTCGATCCTCTCAAAACACTAACCAACCACTTCGTACATTTGTTACACCCGACCCATTTAAACATAATAGTCTAACGTCACGTCCAGACGCGAAAGATATGAATTCTCGTTCAGTATATTTCTAGAGTCGTTACTGTAAAACATTTGGGGGCAAGACTGAGAGTTTCGAAGGGGCATAACTGCCAAGGAAATAACACTGGTTGTCGGATCATCTTCAGGGTTTGTTTTTGTAGGATCACATCGCTAAATACGAAACTACGTCTTAAAGAGCTCAGAATGTTGACCGACTCGAGGCGATTGTCTGTTGATTGTCCGGTGTGCGACGGTTCTTCAACTACTCTGGTTCAGTTTCAAAGTAGCAGACGATATGTCTGAACGAAAAAAAAACCCTGTATATTATTCCCCTCTACTTACGCGAATGCACGAGGCGAGTCCAGTGGAAATTACTTAATACGAGTAAATTACCAAACTCAACGTTGACAGACTTCTCACGTCATTCTTACGTCAACAATAGTACGCTAACCGTTATTGTGTTACCATGCTATCCGATGACAAATTAGGGTCCATCATCTCTCGAACCCTTTCCTTCTGATCCAGTGTATAAATATTATTCAAGTTAAAGACATATTCTACACTACTCAAGCGTTACTTGTATAGATATTCTCACTAGAAGCATGTGTTGATGTTACTAATCCAACGTCATTGGCATAACGTAAGAAAACGCTTCTAAAAACACGAACCCAGTGTGAGATGTTTCCAGGCAGTAATTATCTCTCGTTAAATCTCCTAGTCGTGGGAAATGCGCAGGAAATGATGAGGGTCGATTGTTACTTCCGATATGTTTCCTTATGTAATCTGTGCGTGGCAAATCTGGTGAGATTTTGGTATCGACTATATTGAGTATCGGCTTCATATGCTTGTCACTCCTCTCGTGTAAGCCATAAGATAATAATACGACATAATTAATTATAATTTTGTACGATACGTGAATGTTACGGATGTTTTACATACACACATGCACGCACTGACGCACGCATGCACGCACGCATGCACGCCCACTTACACAGGATTACACTTTAGTCTAATCATAGTAGTAAAAGTAAAACGCAGTAGCGATAGAGTACGACAATTATGTACAGTCGGAAGTGTCTCAATCTAATTAAAATTAGATCTCGTTTCGATCCTTAAATACTTCGACATACTTTTGCTACAGAGAGTGTCCAAATATCTGAGCTTCATTTTCGAATATTATTTTAATAATGTTGGAAGGTTCTACCAATGGAGTAAATATTATACAATGTTATTTACATGTATGGAATATGACCAATGAATTGGCGTGAAATTGTGATAAATCGATATACTACGCTGATCAATTAGTGAATTAAAAAACAAATATATAACCGTATTAGCATATACAGAATAATATATATTTATCCAAATATAATCAAGACAAGACAAAACAAGAAGTTTATTCTAAAACATTCACGCTCTGGTGAAATAGAGAACAAACAAACAATACAATGCAATATAATACAATACAATACAATACAATACAATACAATACAATACAAAATAATACAATACAATACAATACAATACAATACAATACAATACAATACAATACAATATATGTAATTATATATATATATATATATTTATTATAACGTATTTCAATATAGAATAGTATAAGGACTCTTAAAATAGTAATATTCCATATTTCACAAAATTTGCAATTTTTATCAATAGGCTTATTCGTCAATTTGTTTCAACGTAATCTAAACATTACTAAGCCGTTGTTCTTGGGGGGAAACAATCTAAAATTAGTTTGTAAAGTGACTCATTGTCGTAATTGTAGCACCGCAGAAATAGGTATCGTCACTTTAATTCTGTCTTGACACTAATGGGTTTATCAGTATCTCAGACTTAGAGGTAATGGCAATTTCTTCAACACAAATCGCTATGACGGATTAAAATAATAGTTGACAAGTGCTGAAGCGAGTACGGAGTGATTCAGCGCTGTACGGCCAGTTAAACAAATCATCGCATTCCTGGATATCAGAGAACATTAGGAGTTTCAATAAAATACTATCACGCGAAGAATGAAATTACACTTTAAAGCGTTTAATCATGGCTTGTCAAATATGTATTATAATAATAGAACACGACAAATTTATTGACATTATAGAGCCATATTACTGTAGAAATACAATGGGCTAGACAGACGAGTCTAACGATTGATTCTGAGGGTTATTTTTGATTGGTTGGTATTCAGACTAATGTATATATATGGTATAATGGTAATTATATATATTTTTAAAATTCGTTTTTCCCCCTCCATTTTAAATAGCGTCATTATATATATATACACACACACACACACACACACACACACACACACACACACACACATATATATATATATATATATATATATATATTTTTGATATGATATGCACAAATAACTGTGTATAATTCAATGTCTCATTGAGAGAAA
>JAUTBT010084253.1:0-12447 GCA_032361225.1 Lepetodrilus schrolli | reverse complement strand
ATTCGAATATTCATCCTAATGATAAATCTTTTTTGGACTTTTTTAAACTCCACTCGTACGCGTGAACACGTGACTTCTTTTCAGGATATTATTTTCTAAGCATTCAAAACCTCTAAAAATTTGTTTTAAATACAGTGGATGTTCATGATAAATAATCTATTCGCTCAAAAGATGTGTCTTAATTAAACAGTTAAAAAAAACATGTTTCTTACTCCAGTACAAATTCGTATATTCATTTCACGTGATTTAGTTTCATAACATATTTCTGTGAGTTCGTATTCAACATTAGATTTGCTCTGATAGTCTAACATGGCTTATCGTCATGTCTATCACGCCCATATATAAATTAGTTCAATTTCCCAACACAGCATGCTAATATCATCTGCGTTCAAGTAAAACAAAACAGGCATCGGATCATTTCCAGATCCTCTTGTTTTCTTTCCCTCTATACTAGAACTGTTGACGCCTTCTCCTGTGACTCAGAATATACACTTGTATACGTAAGAGGCAGCAAGTACATTTTAAGCTGGATGTTGTACATGCCAATTGAGTGCGGAGTTTCGTCATGCTTCCAGTTGACATAATGCTTGGTATTCCGCGTAAAGCATGTCTTTGACCAGTACATGGCTAGCTGTTGGTCATATCGGTACTTCGGCCGAGATACTCTTCTGTCAATAACGACCAGAGCTTCTCGGCTGCATCGGTACTAATATAACGTTATTACAACATTGTGTTACATTATACCAGTAACATTCGCACAACGTTGTATTAACGTTGTATAACGTTAAGTGTTTGCTGGGAATACACTGAAGACGAATCTGATGACTCCTTAGGGAATGTGTACCATATTTATTTAGATTCTTTATTATTGATATGACTCCTAAAGATCATATTACCGGTATAAGAAATATATAAATGCACAAAATATAACCACCCATTCCCACTTCTATATTGTTTAATTAATCGTAAAGGTGTCACAGATTATACCTAAAGTAAAACATATGAGACGTGATCCCTAATTAAGAAATGTCATCATTTTCCAATGTAGATACTAAAAAAGTCCCCTTATACTTCCAGTAGTGAAAGTACTTTCACTTTGACAAACTATTAATTACAAGAACACAAGCCTAGAATTAAGCTATTAAATATGAGAAGATAACTATAAAAAAAGGAGTAAGATAAGATATGATGGATGTTTCTCAAAAAAAAAAAGAGAGAAAATTTAAACGAACTAATTCTGCCCCGCCGCCATTTCCGAGTGATAGCGACATAGCGGGGAAGTAGAGGATCCTAACTATGTTTGCCTCTCTGGCTCTGTTTACTTGTAGGTTTCATCACCAGGTTTGGTCCGCCTTTGACGAAAAAAAATCTGAGTCTCCATCACGTCCTGAACGGCAACTGGCGTGTTTGTAAAAGGAGCAGCCCCCCCATGCCTATCTCGCCTGATCTCGCCAAGACGAGCGAGACGAGACTTCCCTGTAGCGGTGCTAGTAGGTGGTTAAGATTTGAGAGACACTTTCCCGCAAGAATTGCATAGTTCACTTTGAGGGATATTTTTTGTGAAATTCTGTCTGGATATTGCACTAGAAATCTACCGAGTATCGAGTTATGACGAGCCGCGCTGCGATGCAATGTGCCTGTCTGTTCTTGCTGATGGTTACAAGTAAGTTCGCATCTGACGCAGATTATATATAAGTGTCCACTTAACCGCCGCTTCTAATTTTAAAAATTGTGTAACGTATTGTCTTAAGTCACGTTTCAAAAAACTTATGCTGCTTGAAACCTGCACTTTGTATGTTATTGTTATCAGGTGTTCACGTATTCCTCGTAAACGAAGTATACGCATCTTGCGATGTTGTCATTAGTAAAGCTGGTGCCCCACATCATTTACACGTGAAAATTATTACAATTATAATATGTCCAACTAAATTACGAATATTATGAGTGTCAATCTGATTTTCTTCTTCACATGTCGAAAAGGAGTATCTGGTAAATGACAAGAATCTATACAGGTTGCGCGTACACTCATTGCTAGCGTATAGGCATTTGTTATTCTGTTAAGCTTTTTTCTCTCCATTTATATGCACATTTTTGTTAAGCAATAATAAAAATAATAATTTCACATTACCTCATTATAATCTCGACGTTAAAGAAATGGTGTAATCTATTTGTTTTTATGTTCGTTCGTGCGCGTGAGTCATTTTCCTTTGGGTACTTAGCAGGAAGGGTTCTGATAATTATATTCCAACATACCGTGGATAAAACCCATGATTCTGTTATCGCCTAAACACACATACAAAGGAATTAATTTAGAATACATACGTACAGTGTGGAAGTACTAGTACTAGTATATGTTGTCTTGGAGAACGTACATATATAATAATAATAAGCATATTTATAATGCGCCAACCCATCGTTTCACAATGCTCGAGGCACTAACTACATTATTACCCCGGTCAATGGATCGGTGTACACTTAATTTCTTGCTCAACTCCCTGGTATCAACACACGCTGCCGTTCAAAGCGCTACAAGGTTATCATTCACTTGTCCATCTCATCCTTCCGGGTACCCATTCTCTGCTGGGTGAACGGAGGCATTATCGAACTAAGCCACTTGCCTAAGGTGACACCACAAGTTTTTCAGCCTGTGATTCAGTGTGGGGCAGGAACGAATCCTAGATACGATCAGGTTCTCGTTCACCCTATAGCGACATGTGGATGATAACTGATACAGAGCACAAGGTATAACCAACTGAATACCGGTCCATAACCATGCAGTATAGGCCTACTGGCTACTCGAGTATAATATCCACGTTGTAGACTACAACGTGTACGTGCTATCGACAGTGTTTTAAGAAATTAACCTTAACTGGTATGTTGAAGTCCAATATTCCTATATTTGTCGAAAACAAAGTGCTTTTAAATTCGATGAGCCGTAGTCTGGCATGTAATGCAACAACCCCACGTTTGATACTTAGTAAACAACTAGCTTACTCGTATCGTGGAATAAAAACAAATCTGTGTATTTAACATTACTATTTTACCTCTGCGCACGTTTGCTAAATTAGTGAAAGGGTTCTACGGCGTATTAATACATATTCGAACCAAAATGACACACTGTCTCTATATCAATATCATGAATGTGTTTATTTCACTATGTAGACAATAACAAAATCCATGATATGGTTACAGGTGAAGCACATCGTTATCGACGGTATACTAATGTAGATGCTTTGCCCTTATTTGTATAAATATATCCCCTACTTGTAACGTGTAATCCAATAATCTAAATCAATTATTGTATTATTTTAAATAATACGGTGTGACGTAGATCTATGTACATCTTAGTCTGTTTATATAATTTATATGTATCTTAACAAACAAAAACTTGCAAATTGTTAAAACAGTGAGTAGACAATACATTGTTCATCTTATTGTGCATTAACCACGCACACGTGACTGAAACAAATCTTTTGATGTGCACCTGACATGGTTTGTACACAACAATTAAACAAGTATGAAATATTAAATGCATGCTTTTCTCCTGTTTTTCTTACATTGATGATCAATTGGGAATACTATAACGATTATTTTCGTTATAACCAAGACCCGTGTCGTTTGTGCGGCATGTAGACAATGCTTGGAACCGTCATGAACCACAACGCACTACAGCATCGAGAGGAATTAGCATATGCCACCGGTGCGACATCAGCAGTGGACTGACAGTCAAATGGGCTCGAGTGCCATCATGTATTAGTCTTCATTTTTTTTCAAGATAATGTCGAAGCCAAGGAGAGAAATGGCCCAACAGGTACGTAGGACTAGGATTACACATAAATCTCATTTAATCCTGTGTTTTAACCACTACATCAACGGGGTATGCCCTTTACTTGGAACTGGAACACTCTTGGTCTGGAGAACAGCAGGGAGGGGTACGAGTCGCTAAATCCGCCAGTTCTTGATCCAATGGCAATACGGAAATAATGACTGACGTAAATCCGTTTGACAAATAGTGTCGTCCTCGCCCTCACTTAAACGCTGCTGTGGTATCAAGAGTCCATGAAAAGTCAGGATTAGTCCACGGTATTTATCTGAAGCCATATATCACTTTCAGTCTTCGAAAGGCAACGCACGTATTGCCAGAGAGTTGTTTAACATAAGATTAAGCGTGAACGAGTTCATCGTAATGTTCAGTTCAAACAGGCGATGCAAGTCAAAAGACGAGTATGTTGCCATGCTTTTTCTGCCGAAGCGACAAGTCATGAATGATGCATTCCTATGAAGTATTTACCACTGTCGCTGGGGAGGAAAACCTTGATATTTTGATTCAAATGTGTACATAAGCAATGTACCGTATTAACAAATAATACCTAAGGCCATAGTTATTTGATTCCCTGGTTTACAGATTCTTCTGTAAAATTACTCTCGACAGCGGATTACGGTTTCAATTTATTGCGAATTTGCATGTATATCTATCTACATGCAGAATATTTTACTTTACTTCAAACCAGAAAACAAACTGTATAGACTTGCAAAAATATACCACGTAGATCTTTACAACACTTTACATGTAGATACATTTTGTCAACACCAATGCTTCATATATCTGCATATACATTATTTTCTCAAGGTTGGATAAAGAAACACTCGTGACTATGGCTCCGTCTATATAGTAGGCTACATGAAAAACGCTGATGATCATATTATATTTGAATTATGATCGTGACAACCTATGTAATGCAGATGCGTCTTTTATTGGTTGGAATTAACATGTTTAAATATATTCATAGTCAAAGAAATATAAAGCGGTATAGCCACATGGTTGAAAACTGTCTTCACGAATCGTTGAAATTATGAAACTGGAAGCTACTATTGAACATGTTTGTTGTTTTTCTCTAAAGACACTGGGAATAATAGTGTGTTCTCTCAATCATCATGATCATTAATTACCCAGAAAGCTATTCATCTTTCTTCGTAGCGTACGACGTAGTTGAAAGCACTGTGGGGTAGAGGATGGTTCATAATGTGCAAAAGGGTTAATTTAATGTGAAAAGTTGTACATATATTTGGGCGAACTGAAAATCAATATTTTACACACGATCTGAAGATAACACGACCCGTGTGTGTGTGTGTGTGTGTGTGTGTGTGTGTGTGTGTGTGTGTGTTCGAGTATGTGTGTGTGTGTGTGTGTGTGTGTGTGTGTGTTCGAGTGTGTGTGTGTGTGTGTGTGTGCGTGCGTGCGTCCATGTGTGTACGTACGTATGTGTGTAATGGATATGCTACAGTGTATAACGTGTGGAATGAGTTATTTAAATCTTTAAAATATACAATATTAATAACTATTTGTTCCTTGTAAAATATGCATTCTCTCATATTTCTCATGTTCTATATATTTTACCGACACTTGTCATTATGATCTGAGTTGTATATCGGGTTGGATATATTTCAATCTTGGTCGTGCTGGTTGACTTTATCATTGCATTGCATGGACAAGTTTGAGAATTACCACTTCAATGTTGACAGCAACTTCCCACTTAACAGAACGCGGGAGGTCTAATAAGCTGATAACATATTATATGCATGGCACTCAATTTAATGTGTGCAATATTATTATTATTATTATTAGTATTATTATTATTATTATTATTATTATTATTAGTAGTAGTAGTAGTAGTAGTAGTAGTAGTAGTAGTAGTAGTAGTAGTAGTAGTAGTAGTAGTAGTAGTAGATGTTGTTATTGCTGTAGTAGTAACGCTTGTCAATAATAATAATAATAATAATAATAACACATTTAAAATTATTATTATTATTATGCAAATATTTAATATACATATAAAACAAAAACAAAATAGATACACAATCATCAAAGCTTTATCTAGACATTTCTGTCGTGTCAACAAAAACATCAATTTAAGACCTTCATGCTGTTTCTTTTCATATCAACTTCGTTTACGTCACTTTCATATTCCCAATAATCCATGTAGCATATCAAAGGAGAGAAAAGAGACCCCAGTTGTGTAAGTGCCGTATACATTGATCTACAGTCAGATTCTAATCCTAGCAGCAATTCATGTATGCAACCTTGCCATTTTCAGTCTACCACCGCTTTTGGTAGTATTAAAACAGAGGAAGTTTTAGCTCAGGCGTTGAGGTATGGCCAGCGCATATTAACCAGCGCGCTGAAATGATATATAGATTGTGGAGGGGATATCCTAGACCGTCTCGCCGAGTGACAGACAAGTGGGAGAGTTGGGAGAGCAGCTATATCTAGATCTACCCCCGTGCACGGTGCAGGTTGGTTACCCGTGGGTCGCACTCACTTAAACACAGACTCTGAAGAACACCCGGTGATAGATAGTTAGTATGTTGTATAGCCACCACTATGTATAGGACTATGTTTGTTTAATAGTCAAACGGTAATGTTACCCGAGCATTGGGGAGAAGAACACCGTTTAGATTGTTTTACTTGATTTTCCAATTTGATTTTGATTTTTAAATCAATATACATCGAATACAGAAAGTCAGTATTTGACCAAGGAAAATCTCATTCAAGTCCATGAGGTCTATGTGAAAATACATGGGGAATACCAAAGTTCACTTGTGTGTTGTGATGATGTTGACAAGCTCTATGTTTTATATTATTGGACGTAGAATGTAAATATTTAATGGAGGTGCATGTAGTCCATTTGAAAAGCATGTAACGATCCTAATCAAGCCACAAAGAATGCTTCAGCCATCAGAGGAGTTCATCCTACGACAGGCGTATCCATCCGGTGTAGTTGTATCTTCTCTAGCAAGCAGAGATGGTAGGACTCGAACCCGGAATTCCCACACGCGAAGCGGCAAGAAGATCTCCATAGATAACTGTCCGATCATGTTGTTGCCCCGAGCGCAACTGAGGACCAACTTTGACGTGAACAGCTTGAGGAGGGACCTCGTCGCAGTTCCAGACAATGGCTTCCAGGACCTGCATCTCACAACCATCTCCAACTGGATGGAGACGAACAGATCTCCATCTCACACACCCGTACTCCTGGCACCGCCGAGAAGAAGAAGAAGAAGAAGAAGAAGCGCATCGCACGACAGCGGATTCAGTTCATTAAAACGATGCGTCACGTTTGAAGATCTCAGTCAATCCTCTTTTAACCGATCACTGGACGAACTGTCTACACCAGAAGTGATGCCAGGAGATGATGTGGATTCCACCGCGTCCGATAAAAGTTCTGACGAGAAGGCGAGGGAGGACGATGACATGCCGGAGCATCTCGATTCCTTTGGCGATAACGACACCTTCTTGAGAAGAAGTCCGAAAAAGAAGAGGCAGAAACCTCCAACGGTGACAACAAAACACCACCCAGAAGACTGCGGTGACTGTAATGATTGTAGAATAGAACAGGAAAGAATGAAGAAATATTTTGGTGGGATGGACTCGTTTCTGACATGGATACTATCAAAGTGGGGCAAGGTAGGTATTTGTCCATTTACCAGCTGATGTAGAATTCATTTTTTCTTTCTTCTGGATGTCCTTACATTTAGGAATCAATGAGGGTCTATTTATATCTTAATTCATATAGACCCCCCTGATGTATACTAAATAGATAAGATATCTTCCAAGCCATTGCTTTATATATATACGGTGAACATCAAAAGGAATTTGCTCCACAAATTTATACGCCCAGCAGTATCCAATTTGGGCGGCGATATGGTCCATGGTTACAACACCTGCGAAATTAATTATAAAAATATGAAGAATTAGTTTTTAGAAAACCGTCTTGCTCGCATATATACATGTACCTCGCGTATGTATTGAACACGTATACCTAAATAATAAGCTAAATAAGAACGGGTTGAACGATGATTGACTCAACGATTGATTACTAGTATGCCCTCGGGAAAATAGCTTGCATTGTACGTGTATATAGATACTTACTTTAATACGTATAGTCTGAAGTAGTTCAAAGAAAACCTCTGACTTTAATAGGTTAACAATCTTATTTATACCTTTATATATACGCATATATGTAGTACAATTACATGTCATCGGTCCAATTAGTTTAAACGAAATAACGTCTTACGTCTGACAACAATGCTGGTGTTACTTATATTCCGTGACCAGAGCTTTACATGCGTGTTGCTATTTCACTTTGTAACGAACAATTAACTGGTAGAATTTCACTCTATTGTGTCGGGTTTGTCCCGAGTGTGTACAAGTAAATACGAGAAACAAACGCAGTTCTAAGTGTGCATTGTTCTCCTGTGTTTTGAGGTCTCCTATGGTCTTCTGTACTGGATGTGTGGCGTGATACACATCAGACCTTTCACCCACGGGGGTAAGCCGTGGACGGATAAGAAATGAAATATGTCTTTTCGGTCATTGGGAATAATTACCTTTCGGTATACTAGTATACCGGTAGTCTGTGTTTACAGTTTTATAGGATTCCACCCGTTGACACTAAACCAACATGATTGTTCATGATCACGAATATAAGCCTTTAATCGACTTTACGAAACGGTCTTCAAAGCAAATAAACGTGCACGGATTATTTGTTTGGGAATTATGTTACATCGTGAAATTGTGACGATGTGGTACATGTATACGTATTAGTAATTTCAATTGCGGTTCTACATATAAAATAAACTTATACAATAAATATACAATAAACATACAAGTATACTTCATTGTATAGGTAAATGAGAAGTACATTCCCGGCAAACACACAACGTTATATAACGTTATTACAACGTTGTATGTATGCAGGGTGTACATGCTTTGATTTTTATAAACGTGTTACAATGTCTTCATAACTAGTACAATCTAACGGAATTACATATGGAATATGTTTAATCATTCATTAAGCAAACGTTATTTTGATGTGATTTACAGTGCCACCAATAGTTGGTTTTAAACGCTGGTGTCACGCATTCCGAAATAAGTTTAATTCATCAACGTTAATTCTGATTTTCGTAGATGCATCCACTGCACACCATGATTTCCGCGACACCTAATATTATTCCTCGTTACCTTATGATTTCCGTTATTTCCGTGACACCTAATATTATTGCTCGTTACCTTATGATTTCGTTATTTCCGTGACACCTAATATTATCCCTCGTTACCTTATGATTTCCGTTATTTCCGTGATTTCGTGCACACGGTCAAGGCGGACGTTATTTAGCACTGCGTGTCTGACAGCTGACCATTGTGTTCATGTTCATGTAGATTGCTATCGGGTTAATTATTATTGATTGGAACGATCAACAAACGACGTAGGTTCCACTATTAATATATATCAACAAATATACAAGCACACATGTACGCGAGCACGCACACATTGCTGTGTGCTCTAATGGGGGTTAGGTGTCGAATTAAACGTCACCTACTTGTTAATCGACTGTAGTAGTGGCCGAGGTTGAAATACGAACCTTTGGTGTTCTTGTTGTTATATTTAAGTAATTTGGGATTGTTTTTATAAACGGTAACGGATATTCTGAGGTGGAAAAGGAATATGTTCGTACCTTCAGTTTGACAAATATACTATTAATGTGGAACGGATTTCGGAATAATTTGATATAATGTAGAAGTTTACGCATCGAGGACATGCTTATGTTTCACATCATCTTAAACATTCTACACAAAGAATGAATCCATAATATATAATAATAACCATCCCAATGTTTTTGTACGAAGACATATCTGACCAGCCCTGCATCGTGATGGCTAAAATGAAATTATATATGTAAGTCATGCTTCCACCCATAATAATAATAATAATAATAATAATAATAATAATATAACGATATGAACATTTATATTGCGCCAAATCCATGTTAGAAAGCATGCTCATAGCGCTACATTATTACCCTGGTCAATGGATCTGTGTGTACTCAATTTCCTTCTCAACCCCCTGGTGAATATACAACCCAAGCTGCCGTTCAAGACGCTACAAGGTTATCATGAATATGATAGATATGAAACAAAATGTATGCAGTTTAATCTATTTAAATTTCAATTACCAAATATACATGTCAAAAACATTATGAGCTGTATACATTCTTTGTATGTTGAATCTTTTGTATAATATTCTTCGACCGTACATACTCGTATTCACTCACGTCTCTGTAAAGACGTGGTATAACCAGTTAATTATCGTATATAGTTATTTGGTAATAAATTCTGTCAAGATTTGCGTCATAACTGTCTTTGTTGATCGGATACCGAAAGTTATTAATATAATATACCATGCCCGTAAAACATACCAAACAGAGCGCTAATGTTTTAAAGTCGACTAATAAAATTGATATAAATCAATATATCTGTTATTTTTATATCCATTAACTCCCTTTCTTTATTTCTCATTCATTCATTCTCTCTCTCCCTCACATCTCTCTCTTCTTCTCTCTATCTCTTCTCTTCTCCCTATCTTCTCTCTCTTCTCCCCCCCCTCTCTCTCTCTCTCTCTCTCTCTCTCTCTCTCTCTCTCTCTCTCTCTCTCTCTCTGAAGTTAAATTGTATTAGCTGTGAATGCACCGTTGTATCTGCCTATGTCCTGCTTTAGCTTTTATATTAGGACTAGACTTATGGTGGTAATTGATTTTATAAGCTGTTTTCAAGTAGAGGCGCACGCCATAACTCACACATGTATAATAAACATCTTATGGTCGAATATTCTATTCTCCGCTCCTTATCCCAGAAGAGCATGCGTTATCATATAATCAATATTATTATGCTGTAATCAATAGTAAATCATATGCGAGCATTTTAAAAATACATACGTGTGTGTGTGTGTGTGTGTGTGTGTGTGTGTGTGTGTGTGTGTGTGTGTGTGTTCGGCACGTTGTGAATGTGTCTTCGGTACACTCAATGTATACTTCCGAAAAACTTTTCTTAAGTCTTCATGGATCAGGTGATGTGTCATCGGCCATCTAACCAATTTCTAAATTGTCTTTAGGTTTATCAATTTCACCACTATTTTCATCTGTTTTATATGTTTTGGTTTTCACTAAATATTATTTATCTTTTTAGCATTATTTTGTTCTTATTGTGCGCCTTTATGTTGCACACACGCGCGCGCGCGCACGCATCAACGGTGACACGTCGCCGAAACAGATGTTCTACTAGTATGTGGAAGCTCCCAATATTATTGTTTGATATTTTCCTTTTGTTTGTTCCGCTGGAGCAATGACCGTATACTGAACTTCAAGTTGATATAAGAAGTTGTATACAATGCTATAGATATATCTTGGTAGTATTTGTATATGTGTATAAGTACTTTAAAACAATGTTGACATGCTTAAAATGTGCTATGTATAGTGCATTGAATTTGGATTGCTTTTCTTATGAACTAACATCAGTTCATTCAGAATTCAGCCCTCAGGTGTAATTAATTAATTAAATCAACCGACCGATATTATACATGACGTGAAGCGACTTTGCATAGTGTAACTATAGTATACTATATAGGTACTGTATAGTATGGCTTCATACTCTTGTTAATTCTTGTATCCTGGATTGAATTTCAGTTATCGATATAGTTTTATCTTCATTAAATTTAATTTCATGTACATTTTCTAGTATTGTCTCTCTCTATTATTACAACACTAATATTAGTAATTACACTAGAATACCCTTAATAATATTGAACAACATAGTATATATAATAGTATGCAAATGAAAGACCAATTTTGTGATTTTACAGACGCTTTTTTAACTTTTCAAACGATATTCTTGAATTAATTTGGACAGCAATGATCTGCGTCAAGCTCTGTTATGCATAATTTGATAACGATTGATCATCATAATAAGGCATATCCTTTTACAATCGTAGCTAGTCAAGGTCTTATTTCCAGCCATTCGATCCTAGATAGTTCATACAAAAATACAAAGCTATTTTGGCGACACATATACGTATTCACAGTGGTTGATTATAGCCATGACTATCGGCTGTTATGCATACTTAATGTTGGTTTGTAATCACTTTCCTCCTATAAGGTTGGATGTAAGAAAGCACAGTGCATGTGTTTCAGAGGATGAATATACATACTGAAAGCCATGCATGCAGTTGTATATAGTGCATTGTTTTCGTATTCCTATTGGCAATGGTGCTAACGTGTTTGTAAGTGTGTTATAGAATTGTAGTATATATTGTGCATGTATATCAGTTCTGATCACACATTGGCAACAACTTTATGATAACGAAAGTTTTAGAAGTTCCCCTCGAGCCAATACTAGTCCCAAAATCACCTATAATGCATAAATAATAAGCGTCGACATAGACTGACACACCTCCCACAGATATAGAGGTGTAACACCCCACGGGTAATATGCAATACTAAACACACACAAGCACACACACATGCATAGAGAGAGAGAGAGAGAGAGAGAGAGAGAGCGAGAGAGAGAGGGGGGGAGGGAGGGGGAGAGAGAGATAGAGAGATAGCTAGAGAGAG
>JAUTBT010084252.1:0-12448 GCA_032361225.1 Lepetodrilus schrolli | reverse complement strand
TATATAGAGAGAGAGAGAGAGAGAGAGAGAGAGATAGCGCCATGATGCATACTGTATATGTATACTTCTGTATGCATAAGTATATAATATGTACGCATATATTAATATGTTATACAAATACCTTCTACTTATACTGTACACATATAATAATGATATTTAGTTAGCATAATGACCGCTCAGGTTAAAGTGAAGCACGTTCGAGCTCAGCTGGTTCGTGGATGGGTGACCAAGAACCTGATTTGGCGCAATATAAGTGTTCACATTATTATTATTATTATAATTAATTCTTGTAGGTAAGTAAAGTATGGTCTCTATCGATGTGCACTATATGGAGAGACGCACCTTCCTGTCATTTCTATCTCCTCTTGGTCGCTCACTCTCCCGGTTCAACCGGAGTCCGTATATATTTAATTATTATATTTCTTTCAATTACGTAAGAACTATTTCGAAGGGATTTTAATTGTAGTATTCATTTTCAGAATATCTGTCCATGATAACTTCTCTAATCCTGTTTTGAAAATGCTTTCATAACTATTGTCAGTTGTATTTTAGAGTATGTAAGCCTACCCACAATTTGTGGACATTCTGTTATATAGGAAAATGGAAGTACTGTAACCTGGATTTCTTACCCTGAAGCGAGGCTTTGTCAAATGCCAGGCACGTGGCTATACTTATATTATCTGACAGTACCAACCGGTGTTTGCATGTTTATTGCAACATTCTACGTCACGGATGTTGCGGGTTTCCTCCTACTTCAAACTAACAAGCAGTGATATAAGTGAAAGAATCTTGAAAGCGGATCTAAATCCAATTTAGTATACGGTGGCATACCAACGCAACCACATTAATTTTCTAGCCAATCTTTAATTTTTTAAACAAAATATTAATATATCACTGCTGGACTTACAGTACAGGAAAATCCACATTAATGCGCCCCTTATATATATATATATATGGTGGTACTACTTTTGCTATTTTTAGCTGGTATGTCATCTGAACAAAGACATCTAAAAATCGCATGTCGTCAAGATATAGAGGATATTTCATGTATCTTGTGAATTAGCATGTATCTCTCATCGAGTGATGTGGGAAAGGAGATATTTTCACAAGTGGCGCAGCCACAAGTTAAAATATGGTTTTCCCACATCACAAGATTTATTATATACTATTGTTATATAATTGTCAACAAAACTTTGAATAGAAACCTATAACATCTCCCAACTGGAAAATGTATGCCGATGTCATAAGCTGGTAACATGACGTGTCACAATAGATCACAGAACATTTTGAAATAAAATGGCGACCCTAACAATGAGCTAGCCTTCAATAATTTTAACGACAAATAAAAGTCAAAACAGAATATATTCAATTAATCAACAAACACAAACAACTGGTACAACTCTGAAACATCGTAAATGTTACGAGCTTCCGTATGATACCATTTTTATTAAATTTGTGAATAGTTTTGGTATCTTGACTAGCTTTCGCTCATAAGATACCAAAACCATTCACTCATTTCATAAAAATGGTATCACACGGAAGCTCGTTTAGCATTTTCTATATATTGTAGGTATATCCACAGGATGTGAATGATGTTAAGAATGATTTTAAGAAATCCTATTAAACATGTTGAATGCATTTCAGCAAATTCCAATGGAAAATTCCCAGTAACATTGTTTCCTGAGAAGGCACCAACACAAACAAAAACAGAAATAGAAAGTAAGGCATCTTTCCCTTAGACATGTTAGAGGGCGCCAACACGAAAAGAAAGTGTCTGTAAATATCCTCATCTGTGGTGCTACACCATAGAATTATTGAAGATATTTTGGGATTTACATTTGAACCCTACACCATTGTACAGAGCATTATATCTCTTTCTCTCTACATTTTTTCGACTTTGTGAACATTATTTATAACCTTGTTATTGACAGCAAACTGTAGATTTGTACAGCAACTGTGTACTTGGTGACATACCCACCCACACATCGCGCAAATCCGGCTCGCTTACTTTACTCCTCTTGCCAATCTTGAAAGGTTGACATCTCTGCACTAGTCAGGAGTGTTTTAATGTGGATTTGCCAGTACTGTAACTGTACTATGTTTAAAAAATAAAGTTAGCTAGGAAATTGATGTAGATGCGTCTGCGTACCCGTGTATAGTCAGCTACGCACCTACTAGTGGAACACCTTTTTCATTCCATGCCGTGTGCATATATTGTGCTTACTGTATATTTTATACAGATTATCAGCAACCTCTTCTGAACATTGAAGTGGAACAATCCCCCTTGCTGAAGCAGCTGTGTACAATCCAAAAGGATATATTGCAAGTGTATCGGGAACAACTGGAGGTTGACAAAAGTCGTCTCGCACTGGAAATAGAAAGGAAGGATATTGAGAAAAGAAGATTGGAAATTGAGGAGAAGCGCATGCAAATGCAGTACTACAGCTACTGAGCTAACATTCAGCTTGAAATAAATTCATCAAGAATAAATAGAAAAGACATTTATGTATGTCCATCAATCCCGGTGGTTTATAGTTTCCTAATTAAACCAGTGCAGTATTATTATGTACCGTAGTCGAGCTAAAATAAGTAATATAAGTAATATAAGTATAAGTAATACAAGTAATAGAACTGTGCCCTGTTTGTTTTACCTGATCTCTGTGCTAGACAAAGTATGTAAACTGGCTGCCTGGAAAATACGCTGATTTGATCATTTGGATGGCTATAAAGCACTGTACATAGTGTAGGATCATCAGTTATTTAGGTTTTTGCAACATGAATTTAGTGTTTGAGTCACTTTAACCTATGAACATGGTTTTGAGTATGCATATTAATCATTAAATCATGGCTCGCTGTTTGCCAGCTGGACTCTATATGCACCCAAATCCATATAATGATAGCTTGGAGCATTATACAGCATATAATGCATGGCTGAGGGCATATAAACTACTTTCACTTGAGATTGTCTCCTTTTGCATTGACTATATACTAGCACCCATGGCATGTTGATAAAATGCATATTTGGATACATGAAGAAAGAAAAAAGCATGAAAAAAACAACCATAAATGATATACCATTTAGTTATTGATGCAGTCGTAAAATATCATCTGTTCTCCTCACATCTGTTTTTGTCAGTAGTGTGAGCTTATTTCGGAAGCTTGTGCAGTAGAAAAGACATACGGTGGCAATATGCAATATACCATTGAATACTAGTATATCGTTTATATGATAATATATGAATTAGCATAATATTTAATGCAAACACCGTCTTCTGCTAATCATGAGCAGTGTAGTTTAATACCATGTCTATAAGCTATCAAAATCTAAGGATTCAAATCTAATAATGTGGTTCCCTAAGTCTTTCAGCCATGAAAGTTTGATTGAAAAAAACAAGCATGAACAAAGAGAAACCGAGAAAGGTGACTGGCTGTTATTTCTTAATGTTTTGTAGTCGTACAATCCCGGTTTACAAGAAAATATGTACATTTGATTTGTCTACGCAAGTATATTGGGGAAACAAGCTACAGTTTCCGCATGTCCCACCCGTTTTCAATATTTTCGTATATACATTTGTACCTTTCTGAGTATGTTTTTTACCATATACTGTTTTGAGTATACTAGTACTGCTTGCATAGTTATACCATTCTCAATATTGTGTGCTGCTTGTAAATAGTAAATGGGTTATGTGTAACATAGCAATGACACTACTGGCCTAAGTTTAATGTGCTGTTTGCACCATTCTGAGTTAGATTCCAAATACATCTCAGAAACAACATTATATATTTCTGGATTTTGTTTTTCTATTTATCTTGCTTATGGGATGCGCTTATTTGTACCATTGTGAGTAAGCTACTTGTACCCTTTCTACTATGCTGCTTATACAATTCTGAGTAAGCTACTAATTGTACCATTCCTGCTATACAAGTTGTCAACTCGTTATGAGGGGTATATGGAATGATGTACCGGCTCGGGGTACAAGGGCTCTCAAGCTGGGTACATCATTCCATGTACCCCAAGGGACGAGTTGATAACGAATTTATCCTACTGTCATGTTACTGTACGTGAACTTGATGTAAAACATTTGTTTGCCATTTGGCAGTAGTTAAAATACTGAATATTTCGCAAGTCCGCTTTCTTAAATGTATGTAGCTATCTGTTATGAAGCGGTCTCGGGGTATACGGGAAATTTCAGCTTGTAAAAACCTGTACGCCCCAGAAATCACGTTGGTAACTAATAATGTCACAGTTAGGCCATTGTCATAGCAGCGGGAAATAAGTGAATTATTTGTAAACCTCCCAGGCGGGGTATATGTAAATTTGTAAATGTCACGTTAACAGAAGAAACTTTCATGTAAGATAGGATAATACTGTTTGTACCTCTTGGAGCCCACATGTATTCATACTGTTTGTATTGTTCTGAAGTTCCCTGTAAATTCATTTCATCAGTAGGATGTGTCGATGCCTTTTATACCAGTTTATGTGTGTAAGATGTTTCAACTCTATTAACCTATTAAAGTAAGATGTGTGTCAACTTTAGGCAATGAGTATGTGTAAATTCTTTTACCAATGAATACGGTAATACTATTGTCAAATTATTATTCATGCACTATGTCCATGCTACAACGCATGCTCAAAGTGCTGTTATTATTACCACTGTCAAAGGATCAATGTGCATTCATTTTACCTTCTCCACTCCTTGGGGAGTATACAACCCAAACATCCATTTCAGGCGCTATTAACATATATAATTCCTTCTTATCCTGGTGGGTACCCATTCACAGCTGGATGGACTGGAGTGGTGTGGATCTAAGCACTTTGTTCAAGCGTGCTACAATGAGCTACAGTATAGGCTCGAACCTGGGACTTCTTGGTTATCAGGGCAGACTTGCTACCTCTAGTGAAACAAAACCAATCAGATATTTCAGTATGACATTTATTAAACTTTTGCAACTTACAAAGAACTGTATTCTAGAAGCTTCTTCTTGTATCAATGGGAAATCACTTCTACATTACATAAATTCATTGTAAATATATTTGATACATAATTAATTCTTTTTTAAAACTCTTTCTTCTTCCCACCTCTTGCAATCCACACTGCACCAGCAATAATGACAAACACATGTCATGTCTGTATCATGCCGTATACATTTCACATTGACTTTAGAAGATTAAAATTTGTTAAATCTTTGCATATTCTTGGCCAGTAATAAGATTGGTTTATGTCGTCCCATTCATATACATGATATTTTATGGTCTACTTTCCTACAAATGAAGTGTTATGAACACACAAAGAATAACTTTTTATTCACCCGTATCGCCTATATGTGATAATTTAACAGCGTTCTAAATTTAAGGGGGTCCTGGGGATAGTTTGAAAATCTACAATGTTAAAGGTATCTGTGGGACACCCTCCAAATTACAGATTTGACCACCATTAACATTGGGCCTGTGGAGATGGACCCCCTTATTATTTTCTGATTTTCTAACACTGATTTAACCCTCTCCCTGCTGGATTAAGCATCGGCACAACTCTTTAGGGCATCTCTGGTTGCCTTCAGTACGGAGAGTTAATATGACCTCTGTATGTGTTAACAAAACCTAATACAGTATTTCAGTATTCAGGTCGCAGTATTATTTGTCAGCAAATTTCTAATGTAATTTTTTTAATTAATTTTGTTCAGATCTTGATTGATGATAATTTAATACATTTCTGTCCAACCTCCCAGAAGCTGTGTTCCCATTTCATTATGTTCTATGACTTTAAACTTTAATAAGAAAATATATCTGTTCAAATTATTATTTAAGCGATGGAAATCTAGCTATTGTTTCTCAGGTTTGAATGGAAAAACAGTATATTGTTTTTCATAGTATACTCAACAAAATACTTTTCACCGTAAAATAACAAATAAATTAAGGGCCAGCAGATATTTTGTGGGGCAGCTTTTTACTAAATTTCAGATCTCGGTTTGAGGAATCTAGTGTCATTCTTCTTCCAATGTTTATGCAAGTTCTTGAATAGTACATGGAACCTGTAGACGTTTGGAAATTCTTTGTTGTTAAAATATTATTAAGATAAATCTGTAATGTCCAAAATAGCTACTGACCCTTAATTAATATGTGTTGAGTATATTGCAGTGCTCTTACTATGACAAGAGTAGAGCTGGGCATAACCTTGGGGCCAGTTGGAATTTGAACATCCAGGCCCGGATTTCTCGAAACAAACGAGTGTGAGATTTTGCTCAGCTGAGATTCCTCCTATTGACTCAGTGCTGTAACTTGAGTAAAAACTGAAACCCAGCCGAAATTTTAATCAAGTTACAGCACCAAGGCAATGGGAGAAATCTCAGCTGAGCAATATCTCAAACTCAAGTTTGTTTCAAGAAATCGTGGCCAGGTTTGTAGTCTAACCCTCTACCGCTGTGCCATTCTACCACCAACAGTTAAAACTGGAGGAGGGAGGACAATATATAAAACATTTATTCTGTCAATTAATTTTAAAGTTAAAATGAACTCTTTTCTACCATATGATTGGTCCATGAGAAACAATAAGAGTCATTAAGTATGTTCCAATACATTTCAATCTTCTGATAAATAATACTGAATACCATCTGCACATTTATATTTAATAAATACATGTAATTACTCCAAGCAAACCAATACCCATTCAATATCAATATATATGCAGTATCAATTATTACCCATATTAATATATATAAAAATCATTGGTACTATTATTTTCACAACTATGCAGTTGAATTGTTAAATATGTATAATTTTATTATTAAATTATTACTATAGATATATATCAAATTTCTGGTTATGAGTGAATTTTTGTTTACCCCACTTTACATGTACTTTAAGTAATATACTTCCTGGTTGAATTCCTTGGAAATAAACAAATCTGTCCTAAAATTTCTATAATGTCATATAATATTAAGTGACATTAACAAAGATAAATTGATCATGCTTTTTCAGGTAAAATGTCTCAATGTGAGACACAATCAACAAGAACTGTATTCTGTGGATTGCACAACCAAGTGTTTTCTCCCTTTGACTAATTTAACATAAAGTGGTACATTATTATTAAATTTGCTAAAACGAGTTAACTTAGAAAATGTTGTTGTAACTGGCCATGATAGCCAGATATTCAGAATGACGGAGCAACATATGTGACCACAGATAAATAATAATAATAATGTACATATTTATATTGCGCCAGATCTATACTCTAAAGCTTGCTCATGGTGCTACATTATTACCCCGGTGCTACATTATTACCCCGGTCAATGGAACAATGTGCATTTATTTCAACTTCTCAACTCCCTGAGGTGTATTCAGTCCAAGCTACCAGTTAAGGTGCTGGAAGGTTTTGCATTCAAAATTCCATCTCATCCTACTGGGTACCCATTCACAGCTGGGTGGACTGGAGCAGTGTGGATCTAAGCCCTTTACTCAAGTGCTACATGATGGCATGAGCTAGGCTTGGACCCGGGACCTCCAGGTTATGAGGCAAACTCGCTACCTCTAGACTGCCGTGCTCCACTACAATATATATGCTCAATATACATTATACAGGGCACTCTGACACTACTGGCACTCATTGGGACCAAGATAATATGCCAGTTTTGAGAGAGTGCCGAATTACTCAGTCTATCAAGAGTTCAGTTGGACATGGCTCAACGTCGTATGCAGCTAGCAGTTGAATGTTTCGTCCCAACAACAGTTCAACACGCTTACGTTTTGCTGGTCATTCTGCCATGATGATGACGATACCAGCAATCTAGCACTATATGAAAAAAAATATACCTACAAATGCATATTTAAATGTTTTATGGCAAATTGAACTCGAAGAGTGGCTCTAGAGTCATGCATAGTAATCCCATTGACCGGGACAGCCAATTAAATGGCTGCCAATACTGTTTTCACAATGATTACCAGAATTTTAAGCCGGTTAACTCAGAGATGAGCAATTCAGTGAGTATACACATAGGCCTGTAGTAATCCATTTGATCAACTGTGTACCGCGACTGTGACCGCCAACTCAATGGCAGCCATTGTTTTCATAATTTGACTCCTAAGCTGGTTTTTACAACGTAAATTAGTAGTAGAACAACGGATCCGGTCCGCTTTTGTGATGCCAGAATCTGGAATAGAGAGATGCCGGTATCCAGAATAGAGATATGTCGGTATCCAGAATAGAGAGATGCCCAAATTCAGAATAGAGAGATGCCGGTTTATTCAAACGTTTACTAATGTTAAATGCATTGTCGCTGGCCGGGACTTTGAAAGTATGCCGATATACACAGATGGCGGAGTACAAAGATGCCGGTAGTGACAGAGTGCACTATATAAAGATATATGCTCAAAGCTCTTGGGATAATTTCCAGGCCCCTCCTCTATGAAACGGCATAACTTTAATGTAGCATTCTCCAACCGTGGCAACCGTGTAGTCTATAGCTAAGGTTGGAGGTAAGGTTACCTTAGAGTTGCACTGTTTAGTACAGGAGGACCCATATCCATAAAATGCCCCTACCAATTAAATTTAAGAAATATATATCTATTCCATTTCTAGTGCGATTTCAGTTTGTAAATGTTGATAACATATTTACGGTAATTATCTCTTGTATAATTAACCCTCTCCCTGCTGGACTGGACACAGTCACGGCTCTTTACGGCATCTCCAGTTGCCCAGCGTGGAGAGAGTTATATTAGTCGGCAAGTCTTAGATCTGTGGTCACCAAATGTTGCTCGGTCAATAGTTTCTCATTTACAGAGTGACCTTTGTTTTTATGTTTGTGAACCTTGATCCTTTTCCTGATAGATAACACAAATACAGCTCTATAGGGCATCTGCAGTCACCAATGGCAGAAAGAAGTGTTAAAATTATGGGAAAGACACCTACACTAATAGGTCTACTCATCACAATACTGTCTGTACAGATGTGAAACATACTCAAATTACATTACACGTTGTTTTACCCTAAAATCTATTACAAAATAAATATATGGAAAATGCTTAAAACTGAAATAATTTTGATATTGTTTGCAATTATTTGTGTGATTTGCATGTATTAAAAAATTACTGCACTAATAATATAATTCACAATTGAGGACGTTTGTGACAAAAAGTGTATATATATTAATTTGGTACATTAGTTGTTTTTCCATATAAAATTTCTACCAATCTAAACAGTACACTGTCTATACTGCCTGGCCTCTATATCTCACATCAATAGATTAATAATTCACTAAAGTACTAGAATGAACACATGGAATATTATCAGATTATCAATCTTGAATAATTGACTGATAACGATTGGTAAACTATCAATATTGCAAACAAAACAAACATGAACAAATGTGGTTAAAGCACTTTTTAAGAAGTTGTACCATTCATCTCTTCTGGTAAAACCATGCCATAATTTGTCTATTTACACACACACATTGCTTCCCAACATTATATATATAGTGTCACTGAAGGTCATATGAAGGTCAAATAAATGGTAAAACAACCTTGAGATTCAAACAAATAAATTCAAACTGGACTAATTAATCCATGTTAATGTAATTTGGAAGTTTTATCCAAAGAATTGTTTGAAAAAGTGTCAACAATATGGCATTGCTTACGAATTCGGGAGTCACACATGAATTATTTTTTTTGTTGCCATGGAGATGGTGCTGATGATCATCTAGGAATGATAATCCAAGGCCAAGGTTGAATGATGCCAGTATTAATGTTGCAAAGGCCTCCATGTTAGTCCAAGTACTGGGACACTTGGAGATCTCCCATGTACATGAACAAAAAAGAAAAGTATAACAATTTTTAAGACATCAGTCAACAGATTGAGGTGCGATGCTGACTGATGCCTCACCAAACAGATGTCTCTTATCAGATAATATATATAATACTACATGGTCATGTGATATGTCATGTGATGCAGTGGTCACATGACACTGTCACATTAAAATACACTTTCCCTTTAACTTCTCTTTCCGTTTTTGTGATTTGGATTTCTTGGTTTCCAATTGCAGACTCATTGTCCTTCGTTTCTCCAGCTGCAAGAGTTCCTGGAACAACTCCTTCACATTATAGTTTGTTTTCGCAGAGGTCTCGAGAAACGCACAGTTCCACCGTTTAGCGAGTTCGGCCCCCTCCGAGATGGCCATCTCACGATTCGTCTCGTCGCACTTATTCCCCACAAGCATAATTGGTATGCTCTCAGTGTCACCTTTGATTTGAATTATCTCCTGGAAAATGGGTTTCAGTTCTTCTAGAGACTGCCGGCTGGTGATAGAGTAGACCAGAATGAAGGCGTGTCCTTTCGATATGGACAGTCTCTGCATTGCAGGGAACTGGTGGCTCCCCGTAGTGTCCGTTATCTGCAACGTGCACACCTGCTTGTTGCAGCTGATCACCTGTCGGTACGTGTCCTCAATGGTCGGGATGTAGCTCTCGCGGAATGTACCGCGGACGAATCGCAGCACGAGTGAGCTCTTTCCAACTCCACCCGCACCAAAAACCACCACCCGGTAGTCATTGCTCTGTTCCGGCATCACTCGCAAACGCACCGATCGGTCTTTTGGAACCTGAAAAGACAAGGAAAAACACATTATGTTAGCTGTAATCTAGTGATGTGTCGTCACAAAAGGGTGTTACCACTTGGGCTGTTGGTAGAGCAATGGACTCACAATCCAGCAACTCTGGTTTGAATCCCAGGATTGGCATGTTCCTGATATATATATATATATATATATAATATTTAATATATATTAAATCCCTGTACAAAATCCTGTTTCCATTAATCCGATAAATGACTTGTCACAATTTTAGCATCTGCTTTTGGAGGGTCCCTTAGCTGTAGGCATACAATGCTGGACCTAGACAATTGTATGCCATTTGATGCAGTAATGTGCATCCTTAATCCGGGCATATTTCACACATAGAAACATATACAAAAACACATACAACCACATGGACACAAACACTTTTATATACACAAACCACACACACACACACACACATACCCACACAAAATTGTCTATTATTTATATACAGTACCAGGACATTGCTGGACTTCACTTCAACCACCAAGACCTCAACTCAATTTAGTATTTGACATTTAACTTATACACAAGGGATCATTCCCATAAGAAAAAACATTTTAATCTCGTCGTCCTCATCTCCATAAATACATATTGATATGATACAACATCTACATCATTAGACAGTGCAAGGACTACTGCATCATTAGACAGTGCAAGGACTCGTGCATCATGAGACAGTGCAAGGACTCCTGAATCATTAGACAGTGCAAGGACTCCTGCATCATGAGACAGTGCAAGGTTCCTGCATCATTAGACAGTGCAAGGTTCCTGCATCATTAGACAGTGCAAGGACTCCTGTATCATTAAACAGTGCAAGGTTCCTGCATCATTAGACAGTGCAAGGACTCCTGCATCATTAGACAGTGCAAGGACTACTGCATCATTGCACTGCACTGCACTGCACTGCACTGCATCAGTGCAAGGACTCCGGCATTATTAGATAGTGCAAGGTTCCTGCATCATTAGACAGTGCAAGAACTCCCATTGGCTTTGCATGTACTCTCCTCATGATAGCACCAGTGTTTGACTAATGCTGGCCAAACACTGACCATACACCAACCGATTACCTGCAACTGGACTGGATTTTCTGCTGTCAGACAGTCGGATTAACATGATAATCATCTGTCACTGAGGATCACACACCAACAGACAGTTGTAAATAATATCTATATAAATCTAACAGTTTAAATTTTATTGTACTGTCACATGTCAAAATGCATTATTACGATTGGTCAGCAGCGGCCAGTTGTGGTGATGAGATATATCATGATTCATTTTTCAAATTTGCTGAAATCCGTTGAATAGCACCAATTTTTTGTCATGACACCATTTCACACTGCCAGACTGTCGCAGTGTACAGCAAGTATTACGTTTAGCAGAATAATGTGACATCACAGATCACAGCAGCCCATGCAATAGTGACTCATCGTCAATGACCTTGGCATTTCATTTGTTCTTGAAGGCAATCTGTAATGGTTTGAATAACAACAGCCTATCCTTGATCTGCTTCAGTGCTAGTGAGGCATTGCCACTTTGTATATGCTCTTGAAGCAATTCCTTGTTGAAGCATTCAGTATTTAAGCAGTTTTAGGAACTAGCTAGAAAATGTACCTGTTCTGGAAGCCAATAACAGTGTGTGTTGGAAGTATTCACAAATCACTTTCTCTGTCAGTGATTTGACCAAGGGTTATCTGGAAGTGGTAGCTAGTTAAAATAAAGCTCAACATTGATCAAGTCTGTAAAATATATAATTATATATCGATTGGTTGGTTGGTTGATTTGGGGTTTAAAGCCACTTTCAAGATTGTTTCACTCACATCATAGCTTGCATGCATATGTACTG
>JAUTBT010084251.1:0-12449 GCA_032361225.1 Lepetodrilus schrolli | reverse complement strand
AGAGAGAGAGAGAGAGAGAGAGAGAGAGAGAGAGAGAGAGAGAGAGAGAGAGAGAGAGAGAGAGAGAGAGAGAATGGTCTTGACGCACGAATACTGCGGACATTGTGGTCAATATAGCATGCTTTCTCTAATTTAAAAAACAGCTGATTCTGTAACCTGATAAACATTGAGGAATCCTGTTCTAGACGTAACGATAACTTGATATGGATTTTCTCCCTTCTCGACGCCAATTAATGATAATTCCCCTGATAATTTTGTAAGTGCGAATCCATCCCTGAGCGCCGCCATGTTGTACCTCCGCACTGAATATACCTCGGTCATACAGATGTACAACTGGGTAAATGAAATAAATTAGAGGAGACTGTAGGGGAACGTTAAAAGTGGGTCTAAAACATATATAGATTTCAGTACTAAGACGACAGACACGTACATGTATAACAAATCGATAAAGCATGAATGGCCTTGTAATTCGTTGGATTAAAAAGAACACTAATGGATAAATACTAATGGACAATAATACACTTGAAGCACATATACTATACGATTAAAATAAAATATTAATAGATAACTCGTACAAGAACATTTTTAATAAACGGGGGGAAAACCGATGTAAGAATTAAGTAAAACATCACTATGAAGGAAAGCGAAATCATTTTTGTTTAAAGAATAAGATTATATATTGTTTAACAAAGATAATACTTTAGCAGGTAGCATGGGTATGAAAGATGTATTGTCCCTTTTAGTTTTACTTTTTGGCATCTGGAATCTGCGGCCGGAAGGGAGAAGTTTAAAATGGCTATTGGGATGACGGCTAGAGTCATTTCCTATCTTAGTGGCGGGCTAATTTCAAAACACGATCTTAATACAGGGAATCGAGCGATTCAAATGCAGATCCTGTCAATCAGTTGAGCAAATGAAGAATGTATAGTTATGGAACTACCGCGAGTATACTCTCTGATCTACCATGAGCTATTTAGTGCAGTTAATGACAAAAGCAGAAAGGAAAATTATGACACCCAGTCGGGGGCCTAAGTCTGTACCAATTTCTAACAGTTCTGGCATTCATTACTGATTAGACTGATGTTTTATATACTAGTATTGAACCAGTGACTCAGTCACTGAAGTTCTTGTATGATGATCGACATTACCATATAATCACTAGCTTTCAAACAATACTACATTTATAAATAGAGACCTAAAACGCCATGCGAAAATGGTGTCTTACCCCAACCAGATGCCCCTGAGATCGTAATAAATATCGATGACATTACTTTATTGTTTTCAGTAGGCTGTATTGTTCTCACTGCAAATGCAAATTTGTGTCAAACAAGCAATACTATCTGTAACATTTTATGAAGATTTCAGATACCCCCTACATGTTGTTAGCAGTATACAAATAGTTATGACCCCGACATATGGAACGCAGAGATTTGTAAACACAACCACCCGATAAAGCAACACCGCACACACAAGCAGTAATGCTTTTATCGCACATGGCAGTAGCGTCATAATATATTATGTACCAAGATCTACATGAACCGGTTCTACATCCCAAAGTCATTCATACAGGTACAACTCATAATATAGACAGAAACTGGTGGATTCGTGTGTGCTTATCAGTCTGCTGTTTAATATGGTATAAGGATCTATATCTACACCAATGCATTAACAGTATTTCAATGTATCCGTGTTACCTGCATTTTGGAATATGGCATATTCAGGTATGTGTTCACTATCCTCTATGTATTCATTTGTGGATTAATTTAAATAACTTAGATTACACATATTATATTCAAGACGAAATGGATAGCTTACAAGTTATTACAACTTAAATGAAAACCGTCACAAGAGAAGGACAAGAAACGATTGGGAGAGAAGAAAACAAGATTAAGAATAAGAGATACATGTACATATTCTATAATTCTAAATATATTTACATAAGTATATTAAGCAAATCGTTGTGTTTGTTTAATGTACAACTATTAGTAACTCTAAAATAGTTTCATTTTCAGATACATTTAAGTACGAACATCTATTTAACAACAGATTAACATTGATATGTACATTATGTTGCATAGTAATATTTTCTAGCATGTCTTCAGGATATGTGCTAACGTGTTAGTGCAACTAAATGATGTTGTTTCTGTATCGATAAGTAACAGTTCTCAAATTGGTTCGCTGTCATATATTAGTAGAAATTATTTTATGAATACTGAAATTGAGGCAGATTGCCCTGATACTATAACGGCAGAAGGCCCGGAAATGACAGCGAACCAATATGTAGACCCTGGTTTCGATCTATCTATCTATGTATGTTTGATCACTTCTGAGATGAAACACGATTTCAAATTTCATATATACAGGAAGTGTGTGGCATGAACTCAATAATAGCCATGGCTATATATTTATGTTTTATTTAAAAAATATTGTTTAGATTTGAAAATGTAAACAGATGCATCAATGAATAGTGAAGATCTTTACTTCTTGTGTATTAATGATCATCTTATAATGATCGTGAAACGACCATGCCTGTTGCACACCTTACCCCTATAGCTATAGTTAGGTATCTCCTTATTAAGGTTAATATATGGGGGGTAATTCGTAAAAGACCTTCCTTGTTGGGAATACTCATAAAATTGGTCCACAGGTGCATTTATGTATAATTTGCTATTATCAGCCACTGAGTTAATTGGTGCAGGTGGGGGACATAAAATCACGTCAACATTTTTATCCCCCATTACGTGTAAGACCAGGTGGTTAACTTAATATTAATATCATATGGGTCATATTCCCGTCAGTCCTCGCGCAAATATTACCTAAATCGTACCTATAACAAAGATGATATATTTACATTACATATACATAAGACGTTGCTTCCCTGGCTTGATTTACCACGCAGGTTGCGACCGCTATGTACTCAGTTTCATTAATAAATATAAACACCAAAAAACACACCAGGCTCAAGAAAGTATGTAATCCCGTTATGTACAGTACATGGCAACGCATTTCGGCTTATTGCCACTCAAATACGCTGCATAGATTACTACTCGTATATAGCGCTAGTCTCTGTTAAACACACTGTGGTGGCAATTGACTGCGATGTTTAAAAAATGGTTTCTTTTATTTGTGTCAAGTTTTGAGAGAGAAAAAATATAATGTAAAAAGAAAGTAATCGAAAAATATTGAAACCAATGTCAAGATCAAGGACGAATAGCATGTATAGTAACTCTTGATGAGACTTCCCAGGAATGATCCGGTTTCTCTATGGCCTATATCGACATTTTAGAACCTGGGAACTCTGGGACCATTGCATCTGAAACAAATAAAACATAATATGCACAGTAGTTGCAATTGATGTATGATATAACAGCATTTATCCAACATATGGTTCACGATAACTCATGACATAAATACCATATTTTGCACCGTTGTGCATAACACCTGGAACGAATTTCATTGGCTGGTTACATGGCTTGCATCACAATTTTCCCACGCCTGTCATCGTGATTGACTTCCACATAATACTACGTTTGAGTTGTATGAATTTCCGTTCAAAAGTAGTTGGACAAAGAAATTAACACACTAGCTCGTGTATTAATCTCTATGTCATATGGATCAATATTTTCTCAAATTTTAGCCAGCGTCTTTGTTCTTTTAATTTCAGAGCAGTTGAAAACATCCATTTTGCTGTTCCTCGTCTTTAGCTGCTTTACAACAAGAGGTATGAGCGTTATAATATATACATGTACCTGATATATATATATATATATATATATTTATTTATTTTACAGTTAAATTCATAAACATCCACTTGACATTCAACAATAGCTGGATTTACCACTGTTTTCACGTCTTATCTATCACCAGGTATTACCAATGCTAAGGTGGAACTACTAGTTGATGACAATGACCCAGAGGACGATGAAGGGCACGACCCATCTGACCTTCCAATCCTCCTCTGGTGGGACATGCAGGGCAACTATGTAGATCACGTGACGGATTGTTCTTCAGGCAACAGATGTGCTGTGACCAATGATATATCATTGTTCCATAGACAGAAAACCATGGTATTGTTCCTGAGATCGTTGTTCATTATTCATGAAAGACAGGGATTTTTATATGTTCATGACACAATTCATCGTCTTTTTGTGGAATCTCGCAGGAAATGATAATTATCCTGAACATCTTATGTATTCAGTATATTAAGAGGTAATATCTGAGTGAGAACGATATATAATATTGTCCTATTGATTATATATGACATTTGAACACATTGAAATATAATTTTATGTGAATTCATTCTACCTCAGTAGTGGATTGGATTGTTCATACAGAAAACCTGGACGTATCTACAGAAGCAGTACACTAGATGCGTATCATATACAGATTAAAATGTATGCAAATCTATGAAACAAGGATTATACTTTATAAACACTGTCCGCTCCTTCCTTCCAGATGTATATGTTTTACGGCAGTACCTTCCTCGACAGTGGTCTTCCCTTGCCAAGACGAGACGGTGACCTATGGGCTCTAATTCACGAAGAATCCCCGAAGAACAATGACTGGATTTTCTCGTTTGAAAGCACGCTTGAGCTTTTCAATTATACGTCAACGTTCAAGAGAGACTCTCATCTTCCCATGCCAACACTGTGGCTTGCCAACAAAGACGCCCTGACCACGTCGGAGTACACCGTGCCAACAGCAGTGAAGAACCAATACAGAAAGGAAGGTCTGGCTCCGATAGTATTCGTCCACAGTGATTGCTCCACGCCTTCCCGCCGGGAGCAATATCTGCAGTTACTTCAACAGCACGTGGCCGTGGATTCGTATGGGTCGTGCATGCACAATAAACAGTTTCCCAAGGAGTGGGTCCATTTTGTGTATTAAAGTATTTAACCCTGTAATTCATGAAGTCTTCGTATGTCATATCTTAATAGCTGACACGAGAGCTTCACGAAATGGTGACCATGCCTCTGTTCCACAGAACGATCGTAGTGCTACGAGAAATGTAAGACCTATGCATCATGTAGATGGTTGCGACTGTGGAATCCAGGGTCAAGTGCTAAAGAAAGATCGAAATTATACGAGTCATCACTTACTCATTAACTTTAGAATCTAGTATCATTATGACAGTTCTGCAGAACGGGGCCTTGTTATGTAGCTCTGTTTTAGAGTAATATTATTATTAGTAGTAGTAGTAGTAGTCGTAGTAGTAGTAGTAGTGGTAGTAGTAGTAGTAGTAGTAGTAGTAGTAGTAGTAGTAGTAGTAGTAGTAGTAGTAGTTGATAACACATGTAGATATAACCATTTTACCACCATAATGTATTTTAGTTTTATTTTATCTTGTAAAAAATTGTTTTAAAATTTTTACCACCATAAATAACAAAGTGATTCGCTTATTCTAAGAAGAACAATAAGCAATGTAAATGTATTGTGTTCTTCATTATTAGGTTCAGCCATTTGAATGGCAACGGTCAATTCTCATCACCAGCATTTCTGAAGTTCATCGCCAGATACAAGTTCGCCTTGTCATTTGAGAACGCCATTTGTGACGACTACATCACGGAGAAGTTTTGGCGTCCCCTACAGGTAGGAGTGGTTCCCATAGCGATGGGGTCGCCAAAGCTAAAGGTGAGATATCTTATATCCAATCATCATCGAAACACGGCCATTATTGACATATGTTAAGTAATCATAATGGCTGGTGTTTAGAGGATGCTACCCAGTAGGCCTACTTAAATATATAGTGTTTAAATATAAGCTTTATATAAAATCCATTAAATGCATTTCTTAATTTAGTGGAGAAAATTCAAAATCCACAAATTGTGTTAGATAAAAATAATATGGATTATATCTGATTTCAGGACTTCTTTCCTGGAAATAAATCAGTGATATTGATACAAGATTTCGAGACAGTACGAGACCTTGCGAAATTTATCAAAGAATTGGACGCCAACGATGACCAATACGAAACATACCTGGAATTCAAACATTCTGGCGTCTCGAACTCCATGTTGCTATCTGAGATTAATAGACTATCACCCGAGGGTGTCCCACAAAATTATGGAACGTTCACTCAGCTGTTTACTTGCTTCGCGTGTGACAAACTATACGAAGCCAGAAGGGCTGTAGACAGAGATCACCCTATTCCAAAGTCCAAGGCAGACTTGAAACATTTCGGTTGCCCATTGCCAACTCAAAAGTTTGATGACCATGGTAGATATATATCTGATCCCAACAGAGACCGAGAAGTCAGATTTTACCAGAACAACGCCAAGTTATTTAGATCTCTTTATGACAAGAGTGAAAATATCACTTCTCGCGAACTTTATCAACGTTCAATGCAATTGGAAGCTGAAGCTGTAGAATTGTGACACGTTGACTCGCGAGTAGGCAGTTGTAATAATGCAATGGCGAGGGGGCGTGTGAACAATCAAAAGCTAAATGTGACGTTTAGGATTAAGGCAAAGTGAAGTTGGTAAAATAGTATGCTGGAAATGGAGATGTTGTTATACCTCGTTCTATGGAGGTTTTACTATAGTGTGACATATTCAAACATTCTCTATGTACAGTACAAACAGACATTTTTTTTAGTCTAAATGAACTCTCTCTCTCTCTCTCTCTCTCTCTCTCTCTCTCTCGCTATATATATATATATATATATATATATATATCCTCTATATATTATATATCCTCTCTCTCCCTCCCTCCCTCACTCCCTCCATCCATCCTTCTCTCTTCATGTCTGTGTGTGTACGTGTGTTCGTGCGTGTGTCTGTGTAACATGGAGTCGGATCATGATAAAGGACGGCAAGTGTAATATTGACTGCAATAAACATGATAAATGAACTGTAAATTTAATGTAATTTAAAAATAAGAACAAAAACAAACATGAAACTAACGAAATGCCACCCATGAAAATGTGTCAATGAGTCAAATATTCTTTGTGTTATATGCCCATTCCAAAACATGTTCTAGATGTCCTCCGTTGAGTTGAAAGCAAACTTGCAAACGGCGTGCAGAATTGTCACTAACACGAACACATTCCTCTGCAGATCTAGATGTTGCTCTAATTGTGGCTGCAGCTGTTCTCTTCAGGCCAGCTATTGTCTGGAGGTTGTCTACACATACATTGTATTTTAAAATAAACAGATAAAATAAATCGGGGGGGGGGGGGGGGTAAATAGGGGGAGTGATGATGCCCATTTCAAATGCGTGCACGTATTTATTGTGTGTGTGTGTGTGTGTGAGAGAGAGAGAGATGAGATATATATATATATATATATGTGTGTGTGTAGAGAGAGGGAGGGGGAATTAGACCTGGGAGATAGAGAGGGCAGTGTGTGTGAGAGAGAGAGAGAGAGGGGGAGAGAGAGAGAGAGAGAGAGAGAGAGAGAGAGAGAGAGAGAGAGATATTGGGTGGGGTGAGATAGAGGAATGAGGGAACGTAGAGATGGCAGATGAGGGGAAGAGAGGGGTGTACGTGTAATAGATGTGGAGATCTGGAGGGAGAGGGTTGGTGGGATAAGTATGCTTGATCACGCACAAGCAATAGTTATAAATTCAGCCAGTATTGTATCGCGCATGCCTGAAATGATCCCCCAATATGGCGGTAATACTCCAACAAAGGTGTCATCTATTCATTGCAGATGTTAGTAGAGCACTGCCTGGCCGGCGTTTCACGAAGGGTTCGTACTATACCCGGGCGCATATCGAGGTATGCGTCATTTCCTGCTATAGCAAAAGTATGGCTTACGACAGTACGACCTTTCGTGAAGGGCAGGCCAGGCTATTAGAGCGGAACTGACGTTTAAGCTACCCGTAAGAAGGCAGTCCCAGTTTGTCAAATACAACGTACATATACGAATGTAAACATGATCGTTTTATATTGTTTGTATTCAATACAAATTAGGTAGTTGCAGGAACATTTAGAATATATATATACGAAGATATCTATTTGCGACATCTCTGCTATTTACGACTTTTATTGCATCACCTCTGGCCGGCTATTGATACCCTCGAGGCAGTCACTTTCAATAGGCGAGAATGAACCCTCACCTTAATGGGACACCACTACAAAAGACATGCCCCGAGAACCTGCTCAACTTATTCAAACCGGTATTATCCACACATGTAATGGGTAGTATTGCGGCTGTTTCAACGAATGCTAGTTAAAAAACTATGTCATATACAAGTAAGTATTCTCTGTGTTATCATTACGTTGTTATTCTATCAACAATTAGATTTAACAGATGCAACATGCTAGCATTGAGACAGAATACTGTTTACACGTGTACTATGAAATCTTCACGGACACTGTAAGTGTTTGTTTATAGCGGTACAACGTTTAGCTAACACATATTGTATACCTGATCATGTTTATAACGAGATGAGAGAGATGGAGAGTATATACCTTATATTACCAGGGGCGTAGCTTGGTTTAAATTAATGTGTAGGCCGAATCATCAATTCTAAGGGGATCTGGGGGTTTCGGATGTGTCGCTGTGTTTAAACGGTTTAGGCCCGGGAATCCGACACAAGGAAAAAGTGTAGGCCGCGGCCTACACGGCCTATAGGAAGCTGCGCCACTGATTACGTATGCCTACAGTAGAAGTCAAACTCGTGTGACGGTACACAGGTACAGTTGAGCTAAGATCTCATGATGCAGCACTAGCTACACGAAACAGCACATTTTAGCACCTGTGATGTGTATGTGGGTATTATTTAGTAAATGAAAAATATAGATCAAATAAGGAATATAGGACAATATAATAAAATTAACAGGTGATCATTTATTAACAACAAAATACAATTAATATTAATTAAAAGTATAATGCTCATTTTTTTGTAAAATGTTCAGTGCAGGTGACGTCAGCAGGATTCCTATTGGTTTTGTTGGGATTGTCAGGAAGCCTGGGTAAGTTGAAGGTTATCAGATTGCTTTACAGTGTCTAGTTGACCATGTCTAGTTGACCATGTTGTCATTAGTAAATGGTCCATATATTCATATGAGTACTGCAGTGCCGTTCTGTCTTGGCAAGTCCTGTACATACATGCTCTACTGCCATGCCACAATATAAATATTATAATGCCAGTATCAGTGATTATATCAATCTGTATATACATACATATATATATATATATATATATATACACACACACACATATACATACATGTACTTTCATGTCGTTTATCATTCCGTTCTGTTTATAAAATACTAAATTATCAATATAATAGTAATACTGTATACACAATTTCAAAAGATCAATGCTACGGTAATGACCGTTATTATTTTTGTATTTACTGTACACACGTTACTGTACACACATGTTTTCGAAGGTAATATTTTATTTCGTCTTTGACAGGATTTGCTATTGGGATAAATGTCCCGGAAATTGACGACAATGGTGTTCCTATCATCATCTGGTGGGACCGAACCTACCTCGATTACAGTCAAATAAATACATGTGCTTCCGGAAACAAATGTTTGGTGTCTTATGATAAGTCCATGTTTCATAAGCAGGAAATTATGGTATGGCCATTCTGTGTTACTTATAACAATACGTATACCGGCAATCGTAGTGTAGAATCTAACAGGTACTAAATCTGCCAACTGAGCTATAGGTATACACTCACAGATGCTAATGACCGCTTGTGACTAACTTTGAGATGCAACAACCGGATTGGCCATATAATAAGAACAATATTTTCCAAAGGTTAACTAATTTCATCCTAACTCCACAGATGTACCTGTTCAGTGGCACTGGGTTTTTAACGAATGGCCTCCCCATGCCCAGACGCGACGGTGATCTATGGGCATTGGTTCATGAAGAATCACCGAAGAACAACGACTGGCTTTTCTCATTCGAAAGTACAGTGGAACTTTTCAATTACACCTCCACCTTTAAGAGAGAGTCTGACTTTCCAATGCCGACACAGTGGCTGACCAATGAGAAGATGTTGACATCAGAGGAGTATCTAGTTCCGACTGCTGAGAAGAACAGACTTCAAAAGGAAGAAGGTCTAGCTCCTATAATCTTCGTGCACAGTGACTGCATAACGTCTTCACGACGCGAGCACTACATGGAAATGCTTCAGGAGTACATTGACGTGGATTCGTACGGATCTTGTCTTCACAACAAAGATTTCCCGAAAGAGTAAGTTTAAAGACAGAAACCAATGACGTTGGAGTGCCACAGCAATAGTACCATAAGTAGGCCACGTCTACATCTGGAATTGTATTATCTACCGTTCATTTATCTTGCCTGGGCCACATGATACATGTATTGTTCAAGAAAACATATCTGAACACATCTCATTGTTCTACAAACAATGTATGAACACATCCGATTGCTCCTTAAACAATATATGAGTTCATCATGTTGTCAGAAACAATACACAGGGGCATAGCTGGGGTTAGTATCCCACAGGCTACTAAGGGGAACCGCAGGAATTAAATGCCATAGTCTAACACAAAATTATCTGTAGGCATGTGCATTATGGCCTAATAGTAGCTACGCCTCTGATAAATGTATATGAACGCATTACTAGTATGTTGTTTCACAAACTATACATTAACACTTCCTATTGTTTCGTGTATCGTGTATGAACACTTCCTATTATTTCGTGTATCGTGTATGAACGCATCCTATTGTTTCGTGTATCGTGCATGAACGCATCCTATTGTTTCGTGTATCGTGTATGAACGCATCCTATTGTTGCAGGTACAGTAACCTGGATGGAATGCAAGGCTTTGACAAACCTGACTTCAAGAGGTTCGTGGCTCGCTACAAGTTCGCCATTTCCTTCGAGAACGCTATATGTGATGACTACGTCACAGAGAAGTTCTGGCGACCTCTGCACGTCGGCGTCGTTCCCATTGTGATGGGAGCCCCGACACTCAAAGTGAGAATACTGTCAAATTGGTTTATTAATATTATACTACGGTATTCTTGTATGTATGGATATAAATAGTGCTTTGTCGTTTCTAATAAAGTTTTTTTTCCAAAATGCTTACATCCCCAATTCTGTAAGAGGTTAAAGCCCCGTATGACCAGAACATATTTTATTTGGACGTACATGATCGTGGATTGTTGACCAAGCTGATGACTTACATATATGCATATTCCGCTTAGAATAATAATATACTAGTATCTTTATTAATAAGGTTTTCACTTTTTCATTGACATGCTTGAAGCATGAGCTTATAGTTTATTAAATTATTTCGATACCGGTTGATCTGGATCATGCAAATGTATTATGCATCTTTTCAGGACTTCGTTCCAGCAGAGAAATCAGCCGTCATGATAGAAGACTTCAAAACAGTTAAAGACCTTGCAGATTTTATCAAAGATCTGGACTCGAACGATGACAAATACGAAAAATATCTCGAATTCAAGCATGACGGCATTTCTAACCCTACACTGCTGTCTGAGCTTCGTAGAGTGGCGTCAGAAGGAGAGGAACAAAACTTCGCCGTTTATGTCCACACATTCTACTGCTTCCTGTGCGACAAACTACACGAAGCTAAGACGGCTGTGAAATCAGGGTTACCCATCCCTCGTGCACAGGCAAAGTTAAATCATTTCGGTTGTCCTTTACCCACAGATAAACTAGATGAAAATGGGAAATATGTATACGACCCTGAAAGCGAGTATGGCGTTGACTACTACAGAAGTAATGCTGAGATAATGAGACGTTACTATGATGCTGGCCAAAATATAACCTCACATGAACTATACGAACTTACTCACGAACAGAGGAAATTAAAAAGGCAAAATAAAAACGAATTATGATGTGATGTTGTGTAGGTACTTTAATCAAGCATGCATCTTGGTTATATATTTATGTCAGAATGTATGTGGCGCGTTTTGGCACCCTAAGCACAATGTCAGAAACAAAATAAATACTTAGTATAGACAAATCCTATGACTACTGAAGTAAATGTAGTGTAAACGAACATGTGTATGCATTCAACCTTCCATGTACATGTGCGTCAATTTCGTTAGGATGCTCTGTTAATTTCTATTCTAACCCAGCGAGTGCCGATGTATACCAGTATAGTGTATCCTTGTATTGGTACGATATACACTTTTAACCATTCAGTATGTTGCGTTGTGCAATATGCCTAGAATTTCAGTACATGCATTCAACTGTGGAATGAATACAGAGAGTGGATTAACCCGTGAAGCAGGGGATAAGGAAGACTGGTAGCTGCCATATGCATAAACCTTTTCACTTTTCCACCGTGCATCCACCAGCATTAGAATATTTCCCGTCTCCACTGAACGTAGCTTTTACATAAAGCGAAAAAGATTACATTATTCACATTATACAGTTAGAATACGAAGTCTGTCGTCTCGCCCAACCGGTTCCACACACACACACACACACACACACACACACACACACACACACACACACACACACACACACACACACACACACA
>JAUTBT010084250.1:0-12449 GCA_032361225.1 Lepetodrilus schrolli | reverse complement strand
GTAGTGCCTTCTTTTAGTTTGGATGATGAGCTCAATCATTACATAGAAATTGCAAGTCAAAAAATTATGGATTATGCGAAGAGTAAAAATATAGAGAGTACTATAGGTACCACAGTAGTGGGTGTAAAATATGTATCAAATATACAGGCATGGGTTCTTTTTTATCTTGGTGATTCCCGTGCATATTTGTTTAATGAAAACTCTCTTTTACAATTAACCACAGATCATTCAAAACATGAAGCTATGCGAGCTAAAAATATAAGTGAAGACGAGATACAAAAAACAGGAAAAAATGTTATTACTAAAGCAGTTGGTAATTTTAAACCATATCAATTAGATATTCAATATATACAAACAAAACCGGGGAATATTATTCTTCTTTGCAGCGATGGGGTAAGTGACCTTTGTAGTAGAGATGAACTTCTTTTACTTGTAATCCAATATAAAGATAATCTTGATTTTTTATGTACACAAATTAATATAACGTTTAACGTTTACATCTAGGCTATTAAATCTGAATACTGCATGATCGAGAATAAATCAAACAGAACATAAACAACGTCAATTAATACTAGAAAGTATTCTGCATTACATTTAATGACAACATAATATATATATATATTTATTATAACTCCGGGTTAAATTAGAAGTATTTTGCATGATACTTCTATGGAAGGTATATACGTCCATTGGGCAGCAGCTTTCCAATTCCAACAAACTGTCAGCCAACAACCTGCAACATTAATGCTGGTTATATCGACAATCACAATCACAATCATAAGCGGGTTATTTCAACGTATTTGCTATTAGGACTGTAGATCGAGTAGCGTGATGTTGTAACACTTGTGAATCGTGTGAACCAACGACTTTGCATGCAATATTGTTATAAATAATTGTATTATTTGAATTTAGCATGATCGGTAATGCCGTCTGTCAGAGGGAACTGTTTCCCCTGACACCTGTGTCCGTGCAGCACGTGCGTTTGATTATTACTATTCCACCCCACTATTGGAGAATATCGGATCGTCCAGCCAGAGAGACATACTCCAACCAGCGGGACAGGAAGACCCTGTAAACCACGTGGCAGGTGAGAAGGCGTACTTCATAAATGACTTATAACACGCGCGAAGTTCGTAATCGAAGACGACTTTGACTCTCTAGACGATGAGGAAAATGGTGGTAAACTGAGGCCCAGACAAGCGCATGCCAAACCCAAGCCAGATAAGGTATCTACGGCCCAGTGGATCTCCGGAAATGCCAGAATCATGAGTCGCCTAATTCTTGAAAATACGCTTTCTCAGGCTTAAGTTCTGGACTATCTCGAGTACATAGCATATGTCGGGAACTACCTTCAACAACACACCGTCTCATCGTTAGCCCTGTTTATGGCCGGGTAGTGATAATGTTTCGCTATACTCACTTCACCGGCCATAATCCTCCTAGAGAGGCTATGGGAGCAAACTGCGACGCCAACTCCGGCGGGAGGAAATTAAAAATTTTAAATGTTAAATTTCACCCAGAAAAACACATGTCAATACAGCCAAGTGCACCTCCGTAGATAGATTATCCATTTATTGTTACGCTGGCGTTGTCAATTTTCACGTATCTCTGCATAATAGTTTCTCCATGTTCTTTGCCGTCCCCATACCATCTCGACCGGTGTTCACGCATGCGCTCTGGAAAGTTTACTGATTGGTCCGATCGATTTAATGTAAAACTCGGAACTGTTACGGAAGTGAAAAGTGATCACATGAATACAATCACTCGTGTAGACTTACTAAAGGCCGTCTTACCAGTCATTGCGTACAGGGGCTAAACAATAAAAGAGAACGACGGTTAATACTATTGCTTTTTGTTTAAAGCTGTATTTATACATATAAATACGCACACACATACACACAAAAACACTTGATAGTTCATAGTTTGTTCAATAAATGCAGGCATAATTATATACAATACTCGCTCTCTCTTCTCTCTCTCTCTCTCTCTCTCTCTCTCTCTCTCTCAATACTCCGATAGATACCTGAGCTGCTTATAAGTACACACAAGCATCTGCACAAACATTGCAGCAGCTATTTCCTTCACACACACACACACACACACACACACACACACACACACACACACACACACACACACACACAAACAAACACACACACACACACGCAAACAAACAAAATAAAAGAAGAAAGAAAGAAAGAAAATGACAAACCAATGCTAATATTTTCAGTCCAGGGACAGCATGCGTATCAAATCCAATTATTTGTTTTAGCTAACAACACACGCGCACGCACAGAGAGTAGTACCCATGGACAAACAAATGTCGACGATGAACAATAAAAATAATCTAAAACCAATTGTTTTAATTTATCAATATACATCCACTCATCCACATGCATTTACAATATAGTTGCAGATATATGAAATAACTCGTACGTGCTGATGTATAATTAGCATTGCAATATACCAAATTAGAGACACTTTAAATGGCATAATCACGTTTCATGTACACATACCGTGACCCAAATACATTACGAGAACATACACACGCCGAAGTTGAAATAAATCACTACGAAACGAAGTACGCCTGGTTTAATGTGACTTTCCGCGTAATCAATTCAATCTGATGCTGAACCAAGTGAGACCATTCTTGGAATACGATACTAGCGTTGGACACGTCCTACAATAAGGAGAGTTACCGTTCTTGGTTTGTATACAGCTCTTCTCGCTGGCAATGCCCGGATGAATTTCAACGTTTGGATGGTATCCTCTATTACTTGAGTTGATTATTCTTCAGAGATAAATGACACGGGTTAGGCCTGACCAAGTGTTTTGATGACATAGTCACAACTTTTGCGGTTAAAATCGTTGTAAAACATGTTTAACCCTCTCCCTGCTGGATTAGGCACTGTCACGCTTCTATAGGGCATCTCCGGTTGCCTCCAGCATGGATAGGGTTAAACCTGATGTCAATTTGCCAAGTTTAATAAAATCAGAACCTGATCTCTTCAAAAAGCAAAATAAATAAATTAAGAGCCAGTTAGGAGCCTTTATGAATATATAGATTTAGCTTTATATACTTTTAACAGCGAATTTGTTCTAACCGTCTACAGGATGCTGGTACTCGCCAAGAACTTGCAGACGTATAATATATTATATGAAGAGGAATGGCAAAAGGTTCCTCAAGAATATATGCAGAGAGAGAAATATGCTACCTAATTTTTCTGAGATAATCATTTGATTAATGTTGGTATGTTATTGACTAGTACTTATTTGTTATTTATTTTAATATTTATTATTTTTTGGAGGGTGTATGAGACCAAATTATGCATGTGGATTGCAGATGTGTAGATGCCATAAATGCATTACTGCTAATGAAAGAATATGACTATACTTAATCATGCGAAGCCTTTCAAATGCAGACATGATTGGAACTATTTTGACTAGATTTGAAACGGGAATCCCTCGAATTCCTTGCTAATGGCAAACATCGTTGTGGTTAATTGAAAAGTGACTAGTTTCTTTTTTATTTAATGTCATTATCATATGAACTATTGTATAATATTTAAAAGGACCCATACACCAGGTGCTGGCTGTGGAAAGTATAGTGTAAGTTTTACCTATGTCTGTTTATATTATTGGTCATATGTAATATATAGAGCTATATTTGCAAGAATCCACGCTTTCATGCATGAACAACCATGCAAATCCATCGAAATAAATGCTTTTAACTGCCGTTGATAAACTAGGATTTTTTACAAATCATTAGTCTGTGTCACACCCTGTTCTCACCAAAATACTCCTATTCGAAATTTCCCCTTAGAGCAGTTAAGCAAGTCTAGATTACTGGAGTAAAGAATTTCAGGGGCTCCTTTCATATAAATATAATACATATCAATATAAGTTATATATTACTGATTTTCTTTAACCCTTTGAGACTATGGATAGTCTAACAAATCATGCAGAATGGTCTCTTTGGGCCTGTCTCTATATCATGCTCTATGTTAGTCACGTGGTTAGAAGAGTAATCTGGGATTGGTGTCCACGGTCAGACGGTTGAGAGACGGTCATTCACAACAGCTAACCAGCTTATTATTATTATTATTATTATTAATAATATTATTATTATTAATATTATTATTATTAATAGAATACGACAGTTTATTACAGTATAAAAGCCAGATTAGTATAATAATTTCCGTCTATGTGCGGAAGGAAGATTGCATAAGACCCACAAATCAATACTGCCTTGTCGCATGTGGTCGAACTATTTGAGATGTAATGAAAAGTAAATTTGAGATATATATTGATTAATGCCAATTCAATATTTGTTTTGCGATGCAGATCATCGGCTTCTGTGATCACACACTGCGTAAACGTGAGACATATGGAAGGGCAAAATGACTGTCTGTCATCCACAATTAAATTATTCCCTTATTCGAGTTGCTAATGGTTGGATCTGGTATCAGTCGACGGTTAAAAGTGATTTATTTGTTTCTCCAAATAATATGTATTAGTGTGAGAAGAACATACACGTTCTGAAGTGATTGTACTGATTCGTTTTATTATGGTTTTATATAGTTGTATATAGTTTTGTATAGTTTTATATAGTTTTGTATAGTTTTATATAGGTTTATATAGAGTATTTGCTCGGGGCTTAATCTTAGAATAAAAACATTGGTAAAATTGGTAAAAGTTCTATGTTTACGTATTAGATGACATGATTATGTGTTATAGATTTAATACTAGTCATGAACAGAAAAGCGTTTGCAAATGTTATGTGTTTTACAGACATGGAATATGTAACAATGGAAGGTGTTCGAACTCTTTGTTCTGCATAAGAATGTCGTTTGAGTTTAGGTTTATCTTCGTCGTCAATGAGTAAAACTGTATTCAGCTAAAATATACAATTATAACTCGCTGGACTCGAAGCGAAATCTTCGTTGCTAATATCCCTCGGGACACAGTTGAAATACCAAGTGTCATTATGTCTTATGGTTAAACACGTGTCAGCATTTAAGATTTGTTTCTATCTTCTAAACTTGAACATAGAATTAATAAAATTACATACTATAGCCTAACCATGACAGTTCTGAGCATGAAAACATGAGTGGACTAGCATAAACTTGTAGCATGCAAGCTTAAATTATCAATTTTGCACAATTGCAAAATGGATATTTAGTTTCAGTTGTATGTGTATGACACTAATACAATTATGTATATATTTCGTTCTTTCTCTGTTTTTCTTTCTCACTTGTTTCTTTCTCTGTCCTGTCTCTTCTTTCTCTTCTATCACGTTCTTGATTTTATCTCTCGTTCATTCTCTATTTGTTTCTCCCTTTCTATCCCTCCCCTCCATGTCACCTCTTTCTGTTTTCTTCTTTCTGTCTCGCACTCCATCTCCCACTCCTTCGGTCTCCCCTTTTATCTGTCTCCCGGTCTCAATCGCTTTTAATTTTACTTTCTCAATCTCTCTAACAAATTCTCTCTCTCTCTCTCTCTCTCTCTCTCTCTCTCTCTCACACACACACACACACACACACACACAGGTTGTGCTGGTTCTGTGAGCAACAACGGTAGACAAAGTAGGACTACATTGGCAGACAATGCATCAGTTGGACATTTCATTTGAGACTAATATACGTTTTGCGTGCAGTATCATCCACCTGAGCTCGGCACATTGTTCTCAAGCTTTCGCAATAAACCAGAATTCTACAGTGATTTAGATTGCATTTCATAACGTCTACAGCTTGGAAATTCAATGGCAATCAATTCATGACCAATGCAAAACCACACATATTAAAGGCATACAATCACGGATTTGTTTACATATTTCACGGTCAAACGTAGTTTTACATGAAAGTATGTACATTTGATGTGTCTACACAAACATATTGGGTTATCAGCTACATGTTTAGTTTATTCAAGATGAAATGGATGGGTTACATGTTATTACAACTTAAATGAAAAACACTCCAAGAGAAGGGGAAGAAAAGATGGGGAGAGAAGAAAGAAATATTAAGAATGAAGCGACATTGTCCGCATACTAGTATCCCACTGGTTTTCAATATTTCTTTTCTTTTTCATTTTTAATATGTATATTTACATAGCTTTATTGATACCAATAGTCATGAAAGGTTATTTTGACCGTATTCAATGAATATATATATATCCCCCTTAGTCTGTTAGGCTATAGAAAATTACCGAAAATGTAAACTTCAATTGAATGTTAGCTATCCTACAGTAGTGAAAATATATTTGGAGGTACAAAAGCGAGTATTTGTATGCTAAGTGCATGTACTTTGCATTTTTAACTCCAATTCGGTCCAAAACGACAAATTAATCTGTGATTGTATGCCTTTAAAAACGTGAAAGTCTATTTTATGATATTACAGTGCAGTATCCCCATAGGTCCGCATTTGCTGACATGCTATCGGAGTTGCAGTTCTCTCGATGATAATTCGGACTTTTCGTCGCCGTTTTCTGCAGAAGCTATTTCTGATAGAATCAGAATTGTCACTTCTGACAGTTAATATACCACGTCTCAAGGATGCGTGACCCCCTCCCTTGAGACTCATTGAGTCGAATAAATTCGCGCTTTATTATGAAAACCCATCTATATATATTTTAGCTTGTCATTTTAAGAAAATGGACAAGTGGACGGGAATTTCTTGCACCAAATTACTAGAAACCTAGCAGGACACCTCAAATGTGTTGCTGTGGTTATCCCGTATCGTGTGTGATTGATGACTAGTCTTTGAGAAGACTGTTTTATGTATTTTGCAATGGGTTCCATGTGACCCAAATTTACGGAGTGAGTGATTACAACAGGTGCTGACGATATTCCTCGCAAAACAAGACTTGCAGATAACAGTCTGGTTCCAGTAATATGTATTTGAAGATGTCGTGCAAGCTTATGGGCACGATACGATCGCTTCATCTTGGTCGTAAATGGTTGACAAATCCAGCCGCAGAAGAGAATGGTTGTTGTCACCAAACAGTATCACCATGATGAGGTGTGAGACTGTGATATAGCGTGCCATCATGATCAGCTACAGCCATTGTAAGTTGAAACATAATCAGATTGGACTGCATCGTGTCCTTGCACGATGCATATGTACGAGAGAGAGAGAGAGAGAGAGAGCGAGAGAGGGGAGAGAGAGAGGGAGAGAGAGAGCGAGAGAGGGAGAGAGAGAGTATTTGTTAGGGAAATTGCCAAAGTAAAATTAAAAGCGATTGAGACCGGGAGACAGATAAAAGGGGAGACTGAAGGAGTGGGAAATGGAGTGCGAGACAGAAGGAAGAAAAGAGAAAGAAGTGGCATTGAGGGGAGGGATAGAAAGAGAGAAACAAATAGAGAAAGAACGAGAGGAAATCAAGAACGTTATAGAAGAGAAAGAAGAGACAGGACAGAGAAAGAAACAAGTGGGAAAGAGAAACAGAGAAAGAAAGAAATATACTCATAATTGTATTAGAGAGAATGAAACAAGTGGGAAAGAGAAACAGAGGAAGAAAGAACTATATACATAATTGTATTAGTGTCAAATTGTACTAGTGTTAGAGAGAAGATAGAGAGAAAGAGAGAGAGAGAATTTGTTAGAGAGATTGACAACGTAAAATTAAAAGCGATTGAGACCGGGAGACAGATAAAAGGGGAGACCGAAGGAGTGGGAGATGGAGTGCGACAGAAAGAAGAAAAGAAGTGGCATGGAGGGTAGGGATAGAAAGAGAGAAACAAATAGAGAAAGAACGAGGGAGGAAATCAAGAACGTGATAGAAGAGAAAGAAGAGACAGGACAGAGAGAGAGAGAGAGAGAGAGAGAGAGAGAGAGAGAGAGAGAGAGGGGGTGGTGAAGAGAGAAGGGGAGAGAGACAGACAGCCAGACAAACAGACATATAGACAGACAGGTGGATTCTTTATGTCCTTGAGCTTGACGTATATGATGTATATTAAATTATATTTCTGTTAAGCACGTATACGTTTCGCGTATCCATTCAAAATTGAAATAGAAAATTGTCGTCAACTTATTTTGTATGCTGTAACTGTTACTCTACGTACATAGAGAATACTAAACGAGCTTCCGTGTGATACAATTTTTACGATACGTGTGACTGGTTTTGGTATCTGACAACCCTGACCAAATGACCCACTGATGACTTTATTGCAGTTCGTTTTTCATCAGTTATATACAGCGGAAAGTGATATTACACTAGTTATAAAACTCAGATATGACATGTCTGATATCTCACCGGTAGCGTAATAAATCGTGTTTAAGTATAGCATTGGTTAAAACAATAATTGTGACGCTAACTACGTAGATCATGATTACTACATATTATACAGTGCACATTTTCATCTAGAGACATTGATTGACTCTGTCAGATAATTATCTATCATCAACGAACGAGCAACAACATCCTGGCTCAAGAACTCTTCATCCCCTTCATACTAACACAAGTCGTAAATATCTGCTGGAACAACCAGATCTGACTTTGATATGACCGCGTAGTAATCTGCAACCGTAATGCGATTGAATCCTTCCACCTAGTAAAGAATGCAATAATTAGTCAGATATTATTTCTTATCAGAAATGCAATTTCGGGCCGATCGTCCTCTTCATTAATTGAATAGTGCATTCCAGAATACGAAATTGGCTCTACATTCGTCATGTCTGTGTAGCATTGGCGAGCGAATTAATGGTACGAATTGTGTATTAGACAAAACTTGGTTTAGTTTGTGTTCAATCGATCACATTATGTGAGAAATTGCTCAAGCGTTAAGTACATATGTTACGAAATAGAACAGAAGTTTACTCTCATATTTCGCACATACGCCTGTAGTGATATATAGAGAGCATTGCGAAAGCTCGATGTTTTGTCATTTTTGTTATCGGCTGAATACTATATTGAATTAATATTTATAACGTTTACTATCTAAAATAATGCATTATTCTTAAAAGGCTTATGAATATTAATACTGGAATATATGTATAACAATTTAGTGTTGTCTCTCTCTGGAAGCAACTCCTATATAACTTAACTATCGATATTTATATCTGCTTTCACATCAGACATTAAGACATATCTGTTCAGAAAATACTATAAATCACATTGTTTGGTAGTGCTTTGATAAATCAGTGGTAGTAGTCGTAGTCGTAGTCGTAGTATTAAATCAAATACGCACAATAACAAAGTATTAAAGTTAGTATTGCAAGAATAATTTTTTTAAACGTCAACTAAATGATTTACACCAATACACGCCTTCTATTTATTGAACGTAATAGTCATGGAAAGGGAAAATGCCATTCTTTATTACGTGACGTTTTGTGTAATCAGCGAACTGTTTAAACATTGTTCATTCCAAAGAAATATGATCATGCATGTAAATTAATTTCCAATCATTGTCGCATACAATTGTAAATCAATTAACGTAAGTGCATGGCCTATTGCAGAGACTATTTTATATCTAGGCACTGAATCAGTGCATATTGGATTATGAAAAATCGAAAATATTCAATGACCACTAGCATGTTGAGATAAACATTGATTTTTGTATTTGTATTCTAACCGTAAACCCGAATAATTTTATTCAACCGTAATGATGGCCGAATGTCATTCTGTCATTGTACATGCATACAATCAATCATTCATTAATGGCATCACGAGGATGTTCGTTCAATGGCATTCGACAGAAATTAATTATCCGCAAGTGATGGTGATATGTACTTTCACAGGCTCTATTAAAAAAAAAAAAAAAATTAAATAATGTTTTCGCAATAGAAAGAAAATGCATTTACCATGATGTTCACGTTATCGAGGAACACAATTTCAGACTGAATTCAAAATTTAAATTCCATCCTTTTGAACTTTTCAAGCCGGAGATTTGAAGCAGTGGAAAGTATTCTTAAAAACTATATTTGGCCTGTCGTCCACCAGGCAATTGAAGAACGGTAATCTTGCAATGGGGACGAACCAAAAAAAAAGAAGGAATCTTATCTTTGAAACCAGACTTGCACTTGTAGCTTCGATTGATGAGATCAACTTCATATCCTTGCTAAAACAGAATCTCAATTGCAATACCGTACAAGAAGTGAATTCAATTTAGCCTAGCATGTACATGCGGCAATTTGCGTGGCAGTTAATTTCCAGTTGACAGCGCTGCCGCTCCTCAATGTCAAAGCTAACCTGTCATCTCAACAATTAAAGGCAGTGAAATGTTGGCAGGTGAAGGCACTTTTTCGTATGACGCATTTGATAGTTTGTCATTACAAGAGCGATAACATATAAGACACTGCTATGTCGAAATATTACATGGGGGTCATTGCTAGAATACTGATTAGGACACTTGGGAGTCTTGGTGAGATTGCATGGCATGGTGAAAGCCAATCGCAGTTGCTAATAAAGTAGATCCTGCCCTTGCCCAAAATTGATTCACGCAGAATCATCGTATTCTATTAATGATGTCACCCAAACACACAATGAGCAAATCCATGAAGCTTACAATGTGCAGGTGCTTGAGTGTTCATAGTTATTGTCATGGTGTATCTTCAGGATGTTATGTGTCTTCCAGTAATGTTAGCAGGATTGTTACGTACCGGGTATGTCAAGCATAGCAGGAAATAAATCGTAATAAGGACAGGGCTTCCTGGTTTGGTGGTGCTGAAAGTAGCCCAATCGAACACCTATTGAACTGAATGGAAGCAAGCTTGATGCTTGAATCGGACATTAGAATATGCATGTTGTACGTTCAGTTATCATTCTTGCCAAGTGAACATTGTATTTTCGAACTTTCCGGAAGTAATCTCCACTTTAACCCTCTCAATGCTGGTGGTAACATGTGATGCCCCAAAGAATAGTACTTGTGAGTAATCCAGCAAGAGAGGGTTAATTCGAGAATATCTTCTGTCTTCATTAGTAAATATACTTTTTTTTAAATATATATATACATTAAGGCCCAGAAGATATTTTGTGGTGAAGCTTTTGACGAATCTGGTGTCATTCTTCTTTCACATTGTATGCATCTACAAGTTCTTGAAAACTACCTGGAGACGTTTATAAATTCATCGTGGTTAAAATAGTATAACGCTAATTGTATATGTCCACACAATGCCACCTTAATTCATGTTGAGTATATTTCTAAAATTATCCCAGAATTCATTGCACCGATTTCAGCCATGAATGTACCATAATTGCGCTTGGATTTTCATAATTTCAAACACAATTGGTGTTTGCCAATATTCCAGGTGACTGAACGGTGATAGAATGCAACTGTTTATCTGGAAAATCATCATGGTTTTGGAAAGTCAGAGCACTGCTGGAACAGACAGATAAACAAATAGTTCAATACATCGTCTCCCTTGAGGTGTAAGACTTCTGACGTAGTGAGAAAAAAAAGTTTGCACGTCTATTGATTTTAATGCCATTTCAATGTTTGACTTCGCAGAGAAGCTCACCGATTTTCTATGGTCACAAGTTCACAAATAATCTGTGGAATGTGGAATCACATTGATGGATGTTGCTTGAGTCCTCCACAAACTAGCATTGTTATCGTCCTTTTGTTTCAGAATTCAAGGTGCATCACATGAAACTTCATCACGCAATACTGACGTTCACGGCAGCTGTTACTTGTAGAGTATCACGCGATATCTATGTTATAGCTGCGAGATGCTATCAACTGGCATTGTTCTACCATTACGATAATATCATTATACAGAATGATTGCATAGTATAGTTATGATGCCACAGAGCAAATGCACAACTGCTTCTTCACCGCATGGTAATCATGAAGTGGAGTAATTTTCTATAATATATGGACTTACGTGGGAGTATCTTCTTGTGCCATGAAGGCAATGGGGCATGAGAACAAATTCCATGAAGTATGAAGTAACATATTTGTGGTACCGGTACTTTTATTGATATACATTTCTTATACGTTTATATTTATAATATTATACAATTGATAGCGAAAAACACTCGGTTGATGAAATTATCTACATAACAAAATTAAATCCCATTCATACTTGCAAATGAAATATCATGATAAACATTGTTAGATGGATCATCAACGACACTTTCAGCATGAGTAAGATTTCAATATCACCATTACACATTCACGTGGGCGGGTGGTAGAGCAATGGTAGAACAGTTGGACTTCGGAGCCAAGGTTCCATGTTCAAATCCCGCCCCGAGGGTCCCGGCATCACTGTTCGCGAAAGTTACCTTTCTGACGCGATATTGATAGGATGCGATGTCTGTAGAGTGACAATGCAGCTATCATCCTTGGTCTTGTCAGTACCAGCCGATGCTCGCAGGTTTACTGTAACATTCAGCACTACGGATGTTGCGGGTTTCCTCCTGCCCTAAACTGACAAGTATAAGTGAAAAATACACAGGAGACTTCTAGATGGCAAACAGCTTCCCAAAATAATGGGTAGAGCTGTTCAGCTGTT
>JAUTBT010084249.1:0-30729 GCA_032361225.1 Lepetodrilus schrolli | reverse complement strand
AGGTCAAGGCACATTAATAAGATGCATAACTCTGCAAAATCATAATTCATCAAGTTAATAAAGCGCTCGTAAAATATATCTCTGCAGCACGTTAACACGGTTTATTACTGTTGGACATATATTTAGGCAGATAGGATATGACTTGCTATATGTTTAGGAATTAATAAATAATTGATAATATTGCTAGTTAGGCTTGATGATAGGATATTGGAGTGGCATACACTAAAGCAACAACTTTCAAAAAATCACCAACTGTTTACCTGTTTACACTCCGGTGTATAGGGTACAATTAACAAGGTTGAGGTTCAAATCACCAACTTTCTGCACTCCAGTGTATAGGGTACATGGTCAGGGTTCAAACTAACAACTTTCTGCACTCCGGTTTATAGAGTTCAAGGTCGAGGTTCAAACCACCAACTTTCTGCACTCGGGTTGTATAGGGTACAACAAAGTCGGGATTCAAACCACAAACTGTTCTGCACTCCAGGCTGACACTGTAACCACCGTGCCACAGAGAATTGAGGTACTTTTGTGTTTGAAGATGAAGTTCCACAGTATTAGCCTCATTCACATAGCTTTGATGCCATTGCCAGGAGATTGGAGCCAACAATAGACTTGCCATTGCCAGGAGATTGGAGCCAACAATAGACTTGCCATTGCCAGGAGATTGGAGCCAACAATTCCTGCAGTTATGCAGATTGGAGCCAACAAGAAGACTTGCGGCTTGTAACGCAATAGTAGGATGTTTGGACTTTGGACTTTCAAATCCTGTCCTGGGAGCCTGGCAGCAATGTTCGTAAAAGTTACCTTTCTGACGAGATATTGATAGGATGCATTGACTGTAATGTGACAATGCAGTTATCATCCTTGGTTTGTCAGTACCAGCCGGTGCTTGTAGGTTTACTGCAACATTCAGCGCAATAGATGTTGTGGGTTTCCTCCCACTCTAAACTGACAAACCTTGATATAAGTGAAAGCATCTTGAAAGCAGCTCTAAACCCCAATTACATTTTCTTTTTTTAAAATTGCTAACAATTGAATTATAAACTATCGTAAACATGTTAAAACTGAACTGTTTATTAAGACAGGGTGTTTTCAAGAAGCATACAATCTCTGGCAAATATACAGCTCTCCTAGAATGTATTTCTCAATAGGAATTATTACATAGTAAAACCACATAACATGTCATTTGTATAAAAATAACAATTGTAACAATTTTGAATAGTAGAAATGATTGCATATTATTATCATGGACTTGGAAACTCTTGATTTGAAACTGTCAGCCATATTTAATAATTATACAATAGTATACAATGTAAAGAAGCATGAAAAATATCCTAAATTTTTTTAGGTTAAAATTAGATGTTTTAATACATTGATGCGTGGATGACAATGATAATACACAATCAAAACTTGTCATAACAAGACTGGAACATTGTTCAAATCTGGATGGAAAATGATTAATAAAATATTGCACTTATCTCAAACAATTCACAGATAGCAAGCCAACGTTGTACTGACATTATTACGTCGAGACTGTTGGAAAGTAATGTTACAACGCCATTTTATTCATACAATTTAATGTTGCTACGTTGTTTTGATGTCATCTGGAACAACGTAATAACGTTAGTTGTCTGGCATTTTCCAACATTGTTTCTACGTCGTTGACCAATTCTGACATTGAAACGTCAATATCAGTTGCCAACGTCGAAACATCATGTTTGCCAGGCATTACATGCTGGGATGTAAATGACCGATATTGAAATAGAGTATGGTCTTTATCTGTGTTTTACAGTGTAATAAAATAGAGCTTTGCTCTGCACTAATATAGTTAAAGTACACGGTCACTTGTGTGCGAGTTTTTTTTATCATTATACTAGTTCAGAGCAAAACTACTTTATTATACGATAAATAGGGTAGACTATACTGTATAATTCTATGTTTTACATGACATTTAGTTCACTTAGGAAATACAGATCTAGGCACCCTTTCATGAAGCTCTCATATCCATGAAGAAACCATAGCCCTCTCACATCTATCTCACTGATCTATACGAGTCGTCGCATATTGGTGAAATATTCCCACAGCGACGTAAAGCAATAAATGAATAAATCTACGAGAGCGTTATGGTCTCATAATTAATGGATATGAGAGCTTCGTGAAATGGTGTCTTATATATGAGAAGCACCATAAAATCATGATTGGAAATTTATAATTGATTATATATACAAGCGTGAATTTACATATACTAGTATACTACTATTCAATCGTATGAAATACTAAAACAGCATTCATGTTTCATATCCAACTAGTGACATTGACAAGAAATTGAGTCTTAAGGACTACACTGTACGTAAATGATTGGTTGTGCGATTTCATACACTAATGACCGTGCCTGAATATGCCATTTTAAAAAAAGCATAAATAAGCTAAAATGTCTTCAAAATATTATATCTATACTTTTCCAAAAAATATATCTAAAAATTGTGCGAGGAGTTTATTTCAATCTTCCACACGCTGATCTTTCCTTGCCTCACTGAGTACACAGTCTTGTTGTCTCTCTTCATGGCAAAGTCTTAATAAGTTAAGATTTTGAACAAAAGTGTTTGTTTCTTCTGCCGTGAAGGTCGCACTTTTCGCAATACTTCTGTGATTTCACCACTTCTGTGATTTCACCACTTCTGGTCGATCTGGGTCACTGTGGCAATATATTAATGTCACTCCCCTTGAATGAAAATGAAAGAAACGTAACCTTCTCCCTGCTGGTTTAGTCAAAAGCACTGCTGATTGGGGCATCTCTGGTTTCATTCAGCAGAGAGAGGGTTAAAGAGTAAGAACATTACAACATATTGTGGTAGATGACTGATAAATATATTTTATTTTTAAATCAATATATTTTATGGTACAATGTATAACGAAGATGGAATGTGAAGAAACTAATAAAAGAAACAATAAATTATGATGACCTGCCCACGTGCTGTTAGCTTAAAATTAATGTCACTTAATTGGATCATATTATATTATATTTTCTCATTTTCTGTGAGGTTAACTATTTATTTCTATTAAATTATCGGTTTTGATAGAAATTTCATGTGATGGGGAAAATTGATTCGATTTCAAAAGTTTAAATAATTACTTTGCTCACTGTCTTGTGACTCTCACTGCATGCCTGGTGAACTGGTGACTGCGGACTGACTGGTGCCTGCTCACTGACACTGACTTATAATTTTCCAGTCTTGAGATTGCTCACTGTCTTGTGACTGCTTGCTGGCTGCTCACTGACTTGTGACTGCTTGCTGACTGCTCACTGACTTATGACTGCTTGCTGACTGCTCACTGACTTGTGACTGCTTGCTGGCTGCTCACTGACTTGTGACTGCTTGCTGGCTGCTCACTGACTTGTGACTGCTCATTGACTGATGCTTACTGACTACATGCATGCTTTCTGTCAAAAAAGTGCAATATTAATAAACATAAATGACCAGTCAGGCAGTCACCAACATGGATTACAAGTTCTGCTCTGTACGATCCAAGTGACCGTAGTTTTAGCAGAATCATCTGTGGTGTTTTATTAAAGTTGGTTGTTGGTTGATTTGGGGTTTAAAGCCACTTTCATGATTTTTTCCACTCGAAATCATGGCTTGCATGCACTGTATGTCCTGCTTGTACTAGTCGAGATTTCCACCAGTTTTTATAGTGCTAGCTCACTTGGAATATCACATGCCACAGATAGAACATGGATACACCACTCAGACACAGCATACTGACTCCGAGCCGACCAGTCCTTGCTTTACCCCTTTAATGCTGAGCGCCAAACAGGGGAACAACAAGTACCATCATTTAACGTCTTTTGGTACGACGCAACCGGGGATCAAACCAGCGACCTTCTGCTCTCCGGGCCGACGCTCTAACCATTACGCCACGGACCCGGTTTATGTCACAGTGGGAATCGTTTACTAATGTTTCACCCATACTCAACAAACAATTTAGAGTGGGTAAAATCTACTTGAGCAGAATTGTCTTACGAGATTCTCTTTCAATCATTCCAAAAAGAATATAAAATCAGCTCCATTTGTTCACTCATAGAGAGAGTGATGTCGTTATGCCAGTTTACTGGTAACTACAGGAGGCCTCAATGCATATCATCCCATAATCCAAACTTTCCAGGCACATGTTGCCATGGTAACCCATGCCGGTGTCTGTCTTTGATTGGTCAAGTTGGATATGAGTACTGAACTGACAATTATGTACAACCAGCGAACACAATGAAATAAGTCCCTAATATAGCTCTATATCCATCCTGTTATCAAGGATATTGTTGTTATTGGGGGGCACTAGTTTGTGGGATTCATTTCGGAGAAAATACAATTGCTTGATATGAATCAGCAATATTGGAAATGTTAATTCAGGTTGGGTATCATTGTAACTTAATAACAACCCAACAGCTGGCTAATTACTTCCCTACCTAATTTCATCAATAAGTACCACACATTTCAGCAAAAGACTAATCATTCTGAGGATGTGAGCAGAAAAAGTACAAATAATTCTTCATTAGGAATCCCCAACAACTAAATGTCTATTTGAACAGGACCACAATATTGTATTGTTTCACAACTCTCGTAGCCCTATGGTCTCTTGGTGGATTTACGCGTGTTGTGAAATGATAAAATACCTAGTAATTTAAGGTACGTCTAAAACCCTTGATTCCCCCCCTGCCCCCTTTTATAAAATAACAACTTTTATTTATGTCATCTATTTAACACACAGCTTGGACCAGTCAGACATGCCAACAATCTGATGGAATTCGGTCAATTTGAAGTTAAACAATAGTTCTACAACTCTTGTGTTATAAGTGTGATGTACGAACCAACAGATGAGATCAGATCTAGTCACTAGGATAGGACACAATTATACCTGCTGTTTACCATTGAATCAGGCACCCACACAATGCTATAATAATAAACCACATAGAACTCATTGCGTAACAGCCAACAAGATGCAACTTGTAAAACCTGATGGATTATTCAATCACAAAAGTACCGATGACCATGTGACCAGTTTCATTGAGAGAGGCAGCATGCTTTGTTATATCTCATTGTGTCTTATCGCGAGACTAGAATGTGAAGTCACCTATAAGGATGGTATCTCCTCCACTTGCAACATGAATCGGCCTGTGTAGGGAGCCTTGATAAGGCAATTGTTGCCACTGCCTGCTGTTGTTTCAAGTACAAGTGTGGCTACTGATAAACACAACAAGAGTGGACAGCTGATCTTGTCTCATCTGACCTGGGAATCAACAGAATTGCAATCGCATCTGTCCAGGTTATAATAATCTCCCTGTAGTTTCACTGACCATTGTGGCGAGCTGTAACCAGCCTGTGTACGAGACATAACCAGCCTGTGTAGGAGACATAACCAGCCTGTGTAGGAGACATAACCAGCCTGTGTGTGTGTGTTAATCAGCAAGCACAGGAATGACTGTCTTCTTGTCGTTGTTTATGAACATTGTGTCTTAGTACTAAAAGTTTGTCGTCAAAAAGAATAGCAAAATAATGTTTTAAATTGTACATTCTAAACATAATTTTAAAATTAAAATCATGAAAATTATGATTTTTTCATTGAAGTAATCAAACTTATAGTTTACCCGTAACATTTTGCTTTGTTATCCTGCATGGCAAATTAGTAATTGTATTGTAATAAAACATTTTAGTTATCACGTAAGGGCAAAATATTCCCACTGCAACATAAAGAAAGCACCAATTCATTCAGGTGTGTTGGACTGCACAGAAATTGTGTTTTACTGTTAATTCCCAAACATATTTGTATCACATCATAACTGTGATAATGCTGATAATGGTGTCACAACGCTGATAATGATGTCACAAGTGGTCACAGGTCACACCAGGTGGCCCCGGTAAAATCAACAGCATGTTTCAAATTTGTTTAGATTTGATTAATCCGCCCTTGGATGCATTCCGAAAATCTCCAGTCGGAGAATAATTTGTTTAGCTACTTCCTGTGCAGTGCTATCAACTTGTCACAACAGACTTTGTTGACATGGAAATGGGAACCTCGTTTCACTGGCATGCTTCTGGCCCCTCCCCCCACCAACCCCCACCCCTTCCTCCCATTCACCCCACCACTCAATGAAGGCAGTGGTAGACAGCACAGTGGCACAATATGATATTATTTGAAAATATATTGTCTGCAAGCTAAAATTAGGTGTTGACTTGTGTGACAGTATGCCAACAATGGATCTGACATTGTTCCAACAATGGAGGTGTGGCAATGTCAATATTAGACCAACGACAACACAATGTTATTAATAATCTCAATTAATTAATATGCTGAAACAAATATTTGTCTCGAGGGCTAATGTATTAAGACAGGAAAACAACTTGGTGAAAATTGGGGATGTGTTTGCAGTTGAATAAGAATTTGGTTATATTATTGTCAGACCTTTTTCTTTCTCTCGCAACATTTTCAAAAACTCACTCTTCAACCATCTTCAAACCAATTAATGTAATAGGAATGTTTAGTGGTAGGCATTTGGTTTGGGGAGTTACCTACCCTGGAGGAAGCACAGGTAGCTGCATGCTGGACTGTGTTGACATCATCTGGAGCTGGTGATATGGGTGATATGGTGTCTTGCGTAGAGCCTGCAGCAGGTTGGGTCGGAAGTCAGGATCGATGCACCATAGGGAACCTTTGCCTATACTCTGCAAAAAATAACAGCACTTTATTAGTGATATGAGGTAAATAATGCTGAATGCAATTCTAAATCACAATATTAAAATCCATAATTTTTTATATTAAAATTCAAGCCCATCAAAAATAAATTGAAAAAGGTTTTTATCACACATAGCTGAAAAAGTGTTGTAAGTACTGAAGTAGCTTTAAACAAATTAATTCTTACCATGTTATTGTTAGTAACAGATCTAAAATGTTGTTTTAACAAGTCCTTTTGTGGGTATATTTTTTATTTATACACATTATAATGATATGGCTATTAAGCGTAAAGAGCCTTAAGGATCATTAAATATTTCCTTTTAATATGCTTAAATTGTATCAATTCAGTCATGCAAAAACCCACAACAAATTACGCATGGACACTTCTGAAGTAAGGGGAATAATATCAAGAATCCTTCCTACAGAAAGATGTCAAGCAGTTGCCGTCAGCCATGTGCGACCAATGACCCCCCCTTCATCATTGTCAGGATGTGAGACCAATAATCCACTCCCCCTTCCCCCTATCCTCACCTACATCATTGTCAGCGATTTATGATCGGCGACCCACACCCCCTACCACCCTGTGGCCTGGTATATTTACATCCACTGTATTGTAACACGAGCTGTTGAAGCATTACGGAGGAAACCAGCACTTTAATGGCCAATCTACAGCACCACTTTGCCATTGTTCAGTATGTCTGCAGAGTTTAATAAACACCGGCCCTGGGAAAACTGCACCAGTAAATTACTACTACTACTATTACTACTAGGGGGGGGGGGGCCCCCTGCTGGAGAGCAGCCCGTGGGGGTTATGACGTTGCCATGGTAACTACCAAGCCAGGACTCTCCTCTCCAACAGCCATTTTTAAAATCCATCATTGTCAGCAAAGGCTAACAGTCCTTGGCCCGAGGCTGGTTAGGTTTGTAAAGAAAAGGTGTTTGAGATCAAACAACAACTCGAGACATGAAATGGAGGTTCTATGTCTATAGGGTCTCTACTACAAGCTGGAGGAGAGACACAGATCAGCTGTGGACACAATCCACACCGTCATCATCAACTGTATGTCGTCATCATCAACTGTATGTCGTCATTTTGCATCCTTTTTCAAAAATTGGGGTTTTAAGTCGCTTTCAAGATTTTTTCACTTATATCACGACTTGTCAGTTTATGGCAGGAGGAAACCCGCAACATCCGTAGCGCTGAATGTTGCAGTAAACCTGCGAGCACCGGCTGGTACTGACAAGACCAAGGATGATAACTGCATTGCCACTCTACAGACATCGCATCCTATCAATATCGTGTCGGAAATGTAACTTTCGCGAAAATTGATGCCGGGCCCCCGGGGCGGGATTTGAACCTGGAACCTGTGGCTCCGAAGTCCAACTGCTCTACCACTGCGCTACCACCCGCCCCATTTTGCATCCTATGCAGCTGATGGGCGCTAGAACCTATCTACATAATCAATGATAGAAACATAATTTCCGATACCAGTTTCTCCAAACGGTGGTGGCTCATACTATTACTGTAATACATAACTTTTTTAGTTTAAATTCCAATTTATTAAATTTATGTTATTCAAGCACTTTAATAGTGTTCACAATTTAGTCAACTTGAATGATGATTTATTGACAATACAGTTATCATCCTTGGTCTGTCAGTACCAGCTGTTGTATTCAGGTTTATTTGTAGCGCTGAATGTTGCAGGTTTCCTCCTGCTCTAAACTGACATGCCGTCATAAGTGAAAGAATCTTGAAAGCATATCTAACCCCAATTAAAAAAATTCAGTCAAGAAAAGTAGTCTGGATACAGGTATTAATTTCATCATGATCATATTCAATTAATTTCAACTTGAAGTATATTAGTATTACAAGCAATAACGATAATCGCTGGTTACAAGCATACTATGAAAATACAGAGTCCACCCTTGGCTTGCAAATTAGAGAGTTCAAACGGCCCTCAAGATAAAATTACAACTCAAATTGCGTTTGTTCTTGCATCATTCTTACCTCTACAATGGATTTAGGAGTCATTCACTTGATAAGAGTCAAGTATGCAAAGCAAGAGGGTCACTTAAATTATCTCTGCATGTTTGTAGGACCGAGATATCTGTACTTACAGAACCTACAAATCTCATTAGTGATGTGCTACAGCTAGAACTTGCAGTCTTATAAAATGGCAACGAGTAGATATTTGTTAAATAATTTGGATTTCTTAAGCGTATCTCAGATAACCTGTAGATTTGCCAGCCTATAAATTAATGTCAACAACATGCTAACAATTTATTTTGAAATGTTTTTTTTTTAAAGCTTCTAAATACACATTTCTACCAGTAAATTGCAATATTAAATAATTACTGTGCATAGTTGAGTCTGCATATTGATATTATTAATATAATTTAACCTTTTCTAAACGCAAGTAAATGTAGATAATACTATTAGATCAATGAATGCCCTGAGAAAGGTTCATTCAAGAATCGCATCTTATTTGCATGATTAAACAGCTAACAAGCAAGCAATAGAAAGGTGTAAAATGATTAAGTCACCCCAGTCATGAATGAAACAGATGTAAACAGCCAATGTGTCACGCAGGCTGTAATTGGCAACTATGGCCTGGACAATTGATTATCAACTTGTAATTCCAGCTCGGATGTGTTCCACCTTTCCTAGTCCTCTCACGGAATATTGATGTTATATCTGGATCACAAAGCCCATGGCACTAGAGGTAATACACCTGACATCCGGTTCAGCCAATCACCAGCTTCCTCCAGAGCCACGCACAGGTAAATATCGCCCGTAATAACCGGTTGTTTGTTATCATAATGGTTGGCTGATTTCCAACAATTTGTCACAATTTTACACAAATTGCTACGACGTGGTTTGAACTGGGGAGGGTCAAATTCAATCAGTCACTGATCACGGCTCAACTGTTAATCCACTACTAATCTGTTAATCCATGATACCATGTCATTGGTATCATTGAAGCATAATCTCCAGTTTGAACGGGTAAAATAGGCATTTGAGAAATGTATAATGTTCATATCGTATAATTCTACAAGTGGTTCTAATCCTAACAAAGGTTTTAAATATGTGAAAGACTGCAAAATTAATAAAAATGGACTAATTGAGTTTTTCAGCATCAGACGACGAGATTATGAAACTTTGAGTACAATTTCCTGGTCAAGTTTTGGTCAGAAATTCCCATGTAAAACTTGCGTGTCAGCATGAAATCGTACTCTCAGGGTCCGAATATCAAAATCTTACATGCAAATTTGGCTACTAATAGTATATTAATCAAACTTAAAGGCCATAGGTATCTTAATGTTGATCAATTTGAAGGTTGTTGAACAAGATCTGGCACATGTTTCACATAAAGATACCAATAGTAATTAGGACTCGTGTAATTTTCGTATTTCAACGTAAAGGAAAAGCCATGATATGCACCCAGGCTGCAGCACATCGTTCATGAAATGCAGGTATTATTATTAAAAAGCTTAAAAATAAAACACCACATGAGATAAATGTTTGGTTGTGTGTACGTGTACCTTGTTTCAGAATCCAAGCTGAATTTTCCTAAAATATTCCTATTTTTCTGAAATATATATATCCTCATAATTTGAACAGGCCCTTATTTCTCGAAACAAACTTGAGTTTTTACTTGTTACTGCAATGGGAGAAATCTCAGCTGATCAAAATCTCAAACTTGAGTTGCCATACACAGTTGAGCTGATAGTGGAGCTAGTTACATTAGTTACACCATTCCCAACAGGACAGCCTCCAAAACGGTTCCAAGCCCACATATCGGCACCAAAACCCAGACACGCAACATGAAACACTCCCACGAACACAAGACTGCCAGATCTACGTACCTGTCCTTTGTCCTTCTCAACCTTCTTGAAGCATTTGTTGAGTGACAAGTTATGTCGCACAGAGTTCTTCCAGCCCGTCGGCGCATTTTGGAAGTACGGGAAGTGAGTTAGTATCCAGTTATATATATCCTTCACGGGGAGCCTCTTTATCGGCGAGTCCTCTATGGCCATGAAGATCAGACAACTGAACGAATACGGCGGCTTACTGTTGACATGTTTGTGGGGGTTGTACGGCACGTGAGGAGGGTGGGGCTGGGAGAAGCCCATCGTCAATTTCCCGCCGTCCCCGCCGTTCTCCTTCTGTCCGTCAACCTCGTCGGCACCCTCCCCGGCGTGGATGTTCTTCAGCAGGTCGCTGTCCTGCAGCCAGGACAGACTGGTCAGTTCGTCGTCCTCCTCCACGTCCACCTTCTCGGTCCGGAGTTCCGCGAAACAGCTGCTGCTCAGCGGGTCGGACTTCATCTCGTCGTCTGAGTCGCTCATGCACTTCAGTGCCTTGGACAGCGCACTTCCGGGGAAACTCTGGCTCAGACTGTTGACGAGTCTCTGCCTCATAGAGGCATCACTTTCGTCGTCGCTCTTGCTGGGCGCCATCTTGGTGTCACGTCGACGTGATCCGCCTGGAGGGAAAATGAAAAATTTTAATTAGCATAATTATAACTTTGGAATGCGACACGAGACAGAGCATTAAAAGTTGAAGATTTGTATCCGTGAGAAAATAGTTTTGGGTACACTGTATGCAAGTTATCTTCCTTGTTTTGGTGGGGTTTTTTTAATTGGGGTTTAGAGTCGCTTTCAAGATTCTTTCACTTATATCACAACTTGTCAGTTTAGGGCAGGAGGAAACCCGCAACATTCGTAGCGCTGAATGTTGCAGTAACCCTGCGAGCACCGGCTGGTATTGACAAGACCAAGGATGATAACTGCATTGCCACTACAGACATCATCCTATCAATATCCGTCAGAAAGGTAACTTTCGCGAACATTGATGCCGGGCTCCCGGGGCGGAATTTGAACCTGGAACCTTTGGCTCCGAAGTCCAACTGTTCTACCACTGCGCTACCACCCGCCCTCTCAATTTCCTATGTCTAATAGACTAATATACATATTAAAAAATAATAAAATATGAAAATATTGAAAACCAGTGGGATATGCAGAAAATGTAGCTGGTTACCTAATATACTTATGTAGACACATCAAATGTACATACTTTCATGTACAAATGTTTGACCATAAAATAAATAAACAAACCCATGATTGTATGCCTTTAAGACATTGAACTTATCAGTGCATGTATGTTTGCTGTATTATTTTCATGGATTGTCCATAATGGTATTCATAAACCAGTTAAAAACGTTCTAAGGTTACTGTATAAATAATCAACATGCATATTTTTAATTGTGGTATACACAGATACATCACACATGGGTCAATTGCTGCTTTATCCATTTTTCTTCTTATTAGTTTCATCAAATCCTCGCAGGCCGATTCCAATTATTTTCAGCGATTTGTCACTTTGTACAACAAACAATGAGTCGAAATAAATTATATAGCACTTTTTAATCTTTAAGCAAGTACAGACACAAATGAACAAGCAGAGTGTGTGAAAGATTTTAGAGTTAACTCGACATGAGGGAGCGACTTCTGCTGACAAGCAAACCTCACAGACGAGTCTACATATGGAAAATAGGGTACTACAACACTATATAACCACCTCAACAGTGTAATAGACCGTGCCAGTACATCCTCATCTTTCCAATAGATTAATAACATGATGCACAGTTTCTCTAGGTGTTGTTAACCCCACATACAGCATACTCATTCAGCTTTTGAAAAAAAATAAGACGATTGTGAAACGAACATGCAGACAGATTTTGATGTAATTTAGCATAAATCATCTTTTTGTAAAGTTCAGGAATATTTATCACAGAACTGTTTCCTCCTAATGATACAATTCTTTGCAGTGTAGAAGGAACAACAGTAAACATTTTTAAATTGCAATTTTGAGCAAAAAGCAATTGTAGTTAATTCTCCAACAAGGGCCGACATATTTTCTTCATTAAAAGAGTTTGTTGTTACACCCAGTGTTATTAATAGCTACAAGACATTTGATAACCATGTAAATTTGTTACAATTTTGTGCATAATTATATGGACATAAATGTGAAGCCTCTAATTAACTTTGAATTGATGGTATTCCTGATTTGAAAGGTGGTATGTTTTAAATTAATGATAAAAATACAAGATTCAAAATAATTCCTCAAAATTATTAAAATATGGAAGTGCATGATAATGACGTGAACGATGCATTCTTCACTAAACATTTGTTTCCATGACTAAACATTTGTTTCCTTGACTAAACGTTTGTTTCCTTACTTAATAAACTCCATGTATGTTATATTATAGCCAGTAAAATAACAATTGACATGTGGCATTTAGACACCAAACAGAATGTGGTGGTTGACTTGCCCCACATTACTCGAGGACAATCACAGGTAAATAAACAGCAACACAAGAGTGGCCACCTAGGCTCTGTTATACTAATGGACAAAGAAAAGTCCATCATAAAACTAATTATCATCATCATTGCTAAATGTAATCATTTAACATAAGACAATTAATTTCTGAAATGGCCAAATCTGTTTAATTCCATGGGTGCAACTTTCTTGCAATATTCTTACAATCCTGAAGAGAATTTCTGAGCAAAATACTTATTTTGCGCTATCCTCAATTGGTTCTACACCGGAAGGCCATTTTATGGCACAATTTTGTATTAACTCCTGAAACAAACTATATACATATGCCTCTGCATTACTAATATTAGTGTTGTTCTTTAGACTCATATATACATAATGTATCGTTCTCATGTTTCTGCTATTGCAGATTTAAGTTCAATTCGAAAATTTCTTTTACATTTCTTAAGGGATACCATCTGTGATATTTCAAACAGAAAAACAGAAAAAAAACAAGCAAGATTTCAACATTTTTCAAAAATCAAAAAAATAAACTGATAATAGCAATAATAATAATAATAATAATAATGTAATATATTCTTTCCCCCACTCTCCCACTGAATCAAGCATGAGTGCATATATACATCATAATATAATATATATATATACGTTTGGCACTACATCAGCATGTAAACTATCAGAAATACACCATGTCATAACTCTTCCATTCTTCCATCTTATCCTTGTAGCAACTATAGTTTAAGTGTATGAACAGAACACAAACGTAATTAGTAAACTGGACAATTTACATCCGATGCTTTGATTGATAATTTGAATATGATTTTCTCAACTATCCTAATGACCAATGGAAAATGTTGAATGGTGTGCAAATGTTTTCTGAGACATCATCTCCTAGATAACAACTCATCTATTATTGAATATATTTCAGCCTACAATGAGGGTTGCATAACTACATTCGACTCTGTGAGCCAGAACAAAACCTTGTAACAGTATCATACCCTTACTCCTTGTTGCAGACCCTTTCCAAAAATATGCAGTAACATCCAAGATGTTCAATTAAATGGAATTATTGTTGGGGACTGATCGATCCATTGATTGATTGTGTTGGGACAGTTTCCACCAAAGAGTGAACATTGAAAACTGCCAATCTAGGCTAGAAATTTGGATATATTACAATTTTGCAATTGGGCTTGAACGTGACACAGCTTTTTGGAAATGGTCTCCATGTATCTGGTAACAGCAGCTTCATAAGCATACCAAGACCTTATCACTGAAAGTTTTCCTCTTCCGAAATACAGATTAACTACACTAATATTTGCACAAGATTAACAATATCAAACAAGGTTCACAAATATAGTGGCACACACATGTTCACTTTGTACTTGAATATCTTTTTCAGAATCAACGAAAAGATATTTAAAAGACAATATGCGAGCAGTTATTTTAAACACTTTGATGGACATTCAGTTAGTGATGTCATCCCAGACATATTTAAAGGTACAATCTGCAACAATATGAACAGAAAGCACAGTTCAGCACAAGACCACTGTGCATCACAGTGATCCTAACACAATTATAGGATATAAATAGACCTAACACAATTATGGGATATAAATAGACGTAACACAATCATGGGTTAGGAAACATTGCCAATCTTTGAAAAGATGCCCTTTCAATGATCATTACAAATGAAATGAAATTGAGAACAGAAATAAAACATATATATATATATATAATATATATATATATATGTAGTTAACGATAGCCTGTGCTTTGACATAATTGATAAATGTGAGTCTAAACACTAAGCTGCATATTTCAAAGATTGACAATAACTAGAATAATGTTTTGATGATTGGAACATCAGGATACAATGAATGCTCGATAGATTTTGAATTTCCCACAGCGACAAGAATCTGGGAATGCCCTACTTTGTCCGCACCAATCGTGTGGTCCGATGCATGCTCCGCCTACAGTTCTTCGCACCACAGTGTACTTACTATACACAGGTATACACAAAGTGAACGCAATAACAACAGTACAACAGTACTAAAATGTACAAGGGGGGGATGAGAAAAAAAACCCACAAGTGTTCATAACAGCTTTCGGAGTTCACAAGAGCTGCACATAACTCGCACAGTTAGCAGCCTCAGTTAAATGTATGGCACACATTTCACACTTAATAGAACATGGTTGTACTGATCTCAGTACAAATTGTAACGTGGGAGAGGTACAGGGGTCAAACAATGCACTGTACAGATTACTTGTAAAGCAAAATGCATGCTTCTATATAATATATACAGCGTGCATAGCATGAAACCAACACTTGTCAATGTTTCCAAAATATGTCTACAACATAAATGTCTTTTCATTGGTGGGTCCCAATTCGCATTGTATTGTATTGTATCTCAATAGTAGAGTTTGCCGTGTTTACCACACTCCCAAATAATGTTTTCAGAGTACCCGGCTTTTGTGTGTAAATTTTGGAGCCAATCATCTCAGTGTTTTGGAAAGAAAGTCTGGGTGTTTGGCATGCTTAGCACAAATGGAAAACTTAACTCACAACAATACATCTTTCGGTCTATATACATATCAAAACTAGCATGGTAAACTATCATCTGTGATAGCTCAACATACATTCGAGGAAATATTGTGCAGAAAGAAAATAACATAGAATCAGACAAAAGAAAAGGGTGATTTTGAAAATACAATGACTATTGAATCCTATGTTACTATCGGAAGGAAATATGAATGTATTCACTACCAATTAGAACATGTAATTTGACATGAAGGAATTGATGAAAATGTATGTATTTTGATAAAGGAATAATGTAGGATATAAGAAATTATCTAAAATACAATTATGATTTTTATTCTACGTTTACTGATTCACTTGATATGGTTGAATATGCGCACAAAGTGATGGACAATAACCATGAACCATTTAAGGCCATCGTTACCAGGCCATACTTGGGCGAGAGCTACCAAAGATCAAGATGGTAATGCTGGTGATTATGTCGGGTCTCCCAGCAACACTACCAAGTGAGACAGACAAATATACATACCCGTTTATCCAATATAAGCTATTTAATGGATAATATCAAGCCAAATATTTCATCATTTGGAATGTGAATCATTTTCCTCCTTTTAGTAATGTCAAAACATAAAATAATTATATTACCTTTTGAATGCCTTTACAGCAGGTAAACAGTTATCGTCAATATTATCCAGAAAATAAGTTTCATATCCAAATTATTATTTAATGCCCTATATAATGCATAATATTGGAAGTCTGGGGATACCTAAGCATAATAATGATCTGTGAAATATTCGATGATGCATGGATACAATTATATCGTAACTTTGCAGATATTTTCCAATAATGTTTTCCGAAACCAATTTTCAATAGCATTTCAACTAGTACAAAATAGAGTAAGGTCAACATTGCTATTATTTGACTATGTAACTTGTAACTACTGAGTCGACAAAGAGTGAATAAAATACCCACTACAATTCATGCAGCTCCTCCAGCTCTTGTGGATTTGGAAGGATTGATAACATATAATGGTCTCAGAAGAACACAAATCCTTATAATAAAAAAGAGAGAAGAAACCATCGATTCAAATATATGATAAAAATAACTTCAGGAATAATCTTTGGATGAACCATAAAACGTAATACTGCCACATGATGTACGAGGTACAACGGTTTTAACGCATATCACAACAGGAGCTAGAATTGCACAATATTATTTGCAGATGAATTATGTATTGTTAAAGGTAAACAGAAAAATTTAAAACTAAAAAGACTTTTGAAACTATTGTAAAATAATGTTCTACCAAAATATGAGAAAAGAAAAGAAATGTGATATTATGGTTCAATTATTTTAAATCATTGCAGCTAGTGGTCTAAATTAAGTCCATGGAAAACCAAAATCGTTGGAAACAAAGTTTTAAACAAAAACCAAAAAAACACCATCACAATATTAAACCTGTGCTTCTTATGGTGGACATAATTACATATTTATAAGTAATTAATTTCATTACCTCTATCCTATGTCAAAATCATAAGCAATGTTTCCCCTATCACGGCTATGTAATATAAATGATATTTACAGATGTGGTATACATAAATTGACTCGAATATTAAATAATGTTTGTCCTCACCATTGTTAAATAACATATTAACCTAGGGTAATACAATGTATTAATGGTTCTCTTGCACTTACACTAATATACATATTGGGGTAGATTTGTGACTGTCACCAACATAATGATCATAGTTTGCTGCCATTTGAAATAAGCTATCATACTATGAATTTCCGAAATGTATGTATCCAAAATTAGCTGACAATGTATTTGAAGAATTAATAACCTGCAAACTTACAGGTACAGATATTTAGCTTCACTTAACCTTATAATGTTGCAAATTATGTTGGGGGGAAAAAGCTGCCATGAAATAGTTTATATGTATATATATTTTTTAAAAGGTATCACCAACATTGCATTCATCATTGAAGAGTCCTTCCAAAAAGTTGCCAAATGGATGCATTACATAAACATACGATGATTACGCACAGCACAAAAGATCGATAAATATTCGCGATGAACCTGTTCTGCTTCAGCGTTGAACATCGTTTTGACTAGTATTACTTCTATGAATATGAACGCTTAACATAAACTTGTAACGGTACAGATAATATCAATATTTCTGAATTTGTACCGTAATTATAATTATTTAACAACGTCACATATCGGACAGAACGGACCAAAATTATAGCACTAATGTTGCCATTACTGAGAATATATAGTTTAACATAAACTAGGAAGACATCCAAGTCCTACAGGAGACATTGGTTTACTTGCTCAACACATAGACAAGACATTTCACCGACAATGTAGAAGACGTACTAGCCTCGGCGACAGAAATGTCAGCGAGTTTACATCAGTTAAATAATTAATTTTTCAACTCGTTTGTCGACGTTCAATGCAGCTTTCCTATTTAACTGAATGCCAATACTGGTGAACATGCTACAGCTATAACCACATAATTTATCAAAACTTACAAACATGCTGTAGCACCATAAATACACAATTCAAATGAAGAATATGTAAGGAAAGATGTGACCCGTAAAACAAAACTAAAGTCCATAGAATTACACAAGGTTTGCCATTTTTTTAAAACCTACACCTTCAGCGATAATCTAGCACACAGTACAAGTTATTAAGACACAAGAAGTGTATAAATACCAAACACATCACAATTACGGAGGCAACAAAGACTTGGACCAGAGGTCCTAACAACTCAGCATTTAGTCCAGCCTTCTCCATCATCCCTCTGTACCACAATGGAAAGGTACCTGGCACCTTCTATAGCACAGTCCAGTTTGGTTCACAGGGATGACAGGTTCCACAATAATCATCACAGCCTTCGATATTGACAACATTTACACAGTACAGAGATGTATTGTTGCCACCTACCCAAATTCTACGCAACTACCATAGTACAAGTGCAATTATGTCTGTCTCTGTACTAGTTTCGTGTTTTAATTCAGTCGACCAAGTTCTCGCGTTCCTTCTTTAGGGGGAGACATTTGGGATGTCGGAACGACAGGTAATCATGTTTTGCGACACCGTTTACTTTCTCAGGAGCGGTGACTCTGGTGGCAGATTCAACTGTGGTTCCATTGTATCCCATGTATTTCTTTTTGCTCTGTAGTAGGTCGGAAACATTTATGCCTTGTCGTTTAAACTCATCTCGGAAGATAGCATTTTCTCTCTCAGCATCGTGGTATGCACCTTCAAAATGTTTCAGTCGGTTCTTCAGCTCACGAATCTGAAAACAAAAGTAATTAGAGAATTAGTATTTGGAATTAAACTAGACTAGATTAGACTATCCAGGGTTTTGTTTGTCGAAGCTAATTAGTAATGATATTGTAATATAACATTGTAGTCATCGCATATGGGTGAAATATCATTTCTCAAAGTTCTCATATCCAATATGTAAGCTTCGTGAAAAAATACCCTGGTTAGTTGTTCATGTTTAGTTCTCGACAATGTTGCATGGAACTATATTCAATACACAATCGGGGTGAAACAAATTGTAAACTATTGTTAACCAAATAATGAGTTTGTGAATTCATAGGACTGGTGAGTGAGTAAGCGGATTATTTTTATTTTTTTTTACGTCACAGTGGGAATCTTTCACCCATACACAATGATGAATTAATTCATAATGCAATATGAATAGGTCAAAATGAAAGGGAGCGTGAAAAACATGCGAAACTGTGAAATATATGATTGAACACACAGAATGATGAAATATTGTGAATACAATAGAATTAAGTATGCAATGGTAAAACATTAAAACTTATGATACAGACCAATTTCTTTATAAAACGATAGGATGAGATGCCCAGGAAACTGGGTGAAATGATGTTTGAGGTTTGGCAAGGAGTAAAACCTGGCACGATGAGTTGCAAAGTCCACACAGTCGAGCAAGATGTGCTTGACCGTGAGGTTCTTGTCACACCCAATGCACTGAGGTTTGTCCTCGCCCTTTAAAATGTAAGAGTGGGTGAAAAAGGTATGACCGATGCAGCGTCGTCGCAGGACAGTCTCATCCTGACCCGATAGTCATAGGACTGCTTCCATTACTACAAACCTAACATTATGCAGGGCTAAGTTCCATGAAATACTATTTGGAGATAAGTTATTATTTTTTGTAATTTGTTTGTGGAAACACTCAAAAACATAAATTGTAAGCCAAATTCTAAATATATTAGTGAAGAGGTAATAGAAGTGCTGTGATATGTTTTTTTAAAAGCTTGAAAGCGGCTCTAAACACCAATTTAAAAATAATAATAATAATAACACAACATTTAAAAAAAAATATATAGCTGTGGGGTCCATGACAAGAAGATCATGACTCCAAGTACCGCTGTATTGAACAAAGCTTTAACATTTTAATAATGATAGAAAATGGCATTAACGATCAAAACATCGTCCTAACTGAATACATCCCAAGTTTACATGCAGTTTACAATTCTCTCTGTTCTCCATGCTTAGAAACTGGCACCGACTGAGCAGTGATATAAACTTTTCTAGATTTATAAGGACGCTGATTTGATAAATGAACATATTGTTATCACTGTGATCATGGCTGGCGACATTTATAGTGAATTTCTAAAGCTGCTTTCCATTAATATTATCAGATTACACTTGCTTTTAGATCGAGGACATCTTGCTAACTCCAGATAGACTATTTGAACAGTGCCTCACCATTAATCAGCAAACAACTGACAAGCAAATTTATATGTGCACTTTAACGCATCAGTCCGGATAAATGTTCAACGCACAAGTTTCTGAGTGAACCAGTAATGTAAAGTGCTTCTTCTTACATATCCAACGTATCTGGCAGTCTTCCCATGTTTATGTCGGCAAAAATATAGATAAATATCCACTAAACCACTGCACAAACGAGACAGCAAGCATCTGTTTTAGATTTACATCACCCATTTGGGCTTTAACTTAATTTTCCTCAAATAGATTTCAGTGGGATCCCTGCGGCTGGGTCTCGTGTGTGGGATTGTTGATTAATTCAATTCTGTCAGGTTGTCGTACAAAATGGCCCTACATTCTGGTTTTCAAAAAGACGGATATTCATATCTTTTCTGATCTATTGAAAACAGCTTTTTGTATTTCTCATGAGTGAAATAGAAGCAGTTCTGCCGTATTATCCCCCCAAAAGACCCGGTTGTTGTGGCAACTATCAATGATAAATGTTGCAGACAGATTTCCAAGATCCAGCAAGGACGTCGTCCCGATTTCTAACTGAGTTTGAGATTTTGCTCAGCTGAGATTTCTGCCATTGACTTAGTGCTGTAACTTGAGTAAAATTTCAGCTAGGCTTGAGTTTATACTCGTTACAGCACCGAGTCAATGGGAGAAATCTCAGCTGAGCAAAATCTCAAACTTGTCGGGTTTCGAGAAATCGGGGCCTGGTCTGCTCGCCTCAATTCATCATGTCTCATAATTTGGTGGGGAAACAATGTGATACTTTATTTAATTGGGACCAATTTTCATTCATAAATCTCTCTTAGCACATGTTGACAACTCTCTTAAATGTCATTTAAAGATTCATAAAATTTAGGTCCATATAATAGTCTTCTAGATTCAGTCTTCAGCATTTTATGTTGCTAAAAGTAATAAAAACATTAATGAATTTTTGTATCAATAATGTTATAGGTAGATCTTTAGTCATGTTCACAGATGTCAGGGTACCTTTAAATTATTAACAACTGCTGCTGTCAAATACCATAAAGATTTTCAACTTTTAACCATGCTAATATATATTAAGGAGTCAAACAATGGAACAGAGTTGTAAATTGGTTTATGGTCACTGCACCACCAGCAATTAGCGAGTGTCCACCAAGTGTGGACAGCATTATCCCCTCACCAGTGACGCTGGTCAAAGGTTTACAGTTATGCATGAATCTATACACTCTTACATGCTAATAGATTCTGGCCAGTCAGTGAAGTGACCAGGTCGGTCAAGACATGTTTAAACTAGATATTTACAGGATCAAATTTCAAGGTTACTCTGATATCGTCAGCATTTGCCATGTAACTGTGTTACTCAATGGAGCAGGGTACAGCTTTGTTCCTGATGTTCCATGGTATTAACATGTTATTATCATGAACGGGCAGAAAATGGGTGAACACAAGGGAATAGGCGCAGTGGTGATAAAGTAATACAACGTTAATCGCAAAGTAAACATGTAAATCACTATCTATTATAATTAAGATGCTGGTGGCGATATTAATGTATAATTAATCCATGTTGTATTTAAATTGTTCTCTGAAAATAAAAGTAATAATTAAAGTAAACAAATGTTGTTTTCTATTGCAACTGCAAATAATAACATGTGTATAGGCATAATTGCCACACAGCATGTCAATGGAATGCTGGTGGGGGAAGTTGGTGAACATTCTTTTGGCACAATTAAAGGCTGTAAACTCTATCATCAGACTATGCTCTACTTATCATGTTGTTATGTTTGCCAAGTCCTGGCTCCCTCTCAATCAGAAATGAGAAAAACAACATCACAGCTGTGGATTTCTGCTAGGGCAAGGCTTAATGCGCTATCTTCAGCTACTGGAAAGTTTTGCCAAATATCTTAAAAACATGATGTAAAGACCCAAGAGAAAAAGTTCCATTGCAAAGGAATGAGTAGGGAATGCTGTCAAAATGTCATGTTTCACAGTATTTCAGCTATATTGTGCTGATCTATTGAGGATGTTGAACCTGTAACAGCTTTTAGCTACAGTAAGTGCCATGAAACACATGGACAAAGAATGGTAACTGAATGCTAGGTATACAGACATTGCATTCCAATTTCTCCCAATGCAAAACAGGTCTGCACCATGGTGCACCATGGAGCGGACAGACACAGTGTGCCTGAATGGGATTCGAACTGAAACTTTCAATCAACTGAAACTGTACTATTCTGCCCCGCAAATGGAAAGAAATTTAAAGCAAGGCAGACTAGTGAAAGGGTATATTACATACATTCTTAAATTCAGCATAACTAAATTATTTCTTGAGTTGTTAGTTTTTAGTTTTATTGTTTCAATTTTCCTATGATAAAATTATAGTTTAAGTAGTTAAAAAAAAATCTTGCAATTTTTAAAAATATGCCCAAATACATGAACCAACACGAACCAAGGGACACAAACATCCTTGAAATAGAACATCCTAGCAGCTTGTGAATAGAGCTACACTGAGAGTACCGGCAGTGCCAGCATCCACACAGCAACACTTGTACACATGTGGAGCCATGCCAAGACTGCTGATTGCCATTTACAAAAGACTGCGAGGAATTCAACCCAAACAGAGGGTAGTCCAAACATGTTTATCTCATCTCTGATGCACTCCCTTCCCTACCAGTCTCATGCTTGCATGCTGCAACCCAAACATGCAACCCTGCTTCCAGAGCAGGTCTACAGGTTCAGTGTCAAATTTGGCATTCGTGACCTACTGACAAAACTGGCTGTTTTTCTTCTTCTAATAGACGGTATGAATATGTTTCTAAAACAAACTGGTTTTGCAAATAACATATGGTCTTTCCATATGGACTATATAAACAAATTTAAATTTCTTTTTAATGTATACATTTCCTAATAACTAATAAGCTATATTGTGAAATCTAATTCCATAACATACATTAATGAGTCTCCCAATCCTGTTCCGGAACTCATTTTGTAGGCTTACTTCAGAATCTCCATTAGACTTCATCAATTCCAATTCCTTCAGGAGGTGTTCCTTATCTTCTTGCTGATCATGAAGGCGACATTCACACTCGATTCGTATCCTTTCTATCTCCTTCTGCAAGTTCCGCCGCTTCTCAACTCCTTCTCGGACACGGCCCTTGTAGATAGAGAGCTCCTGAATTAGGAAAAAGGTCATGCGTTATCACAACATACAAATACCCTCTTTTGTTATAATCATTGCAGTGGGTAGTGTCTCATTTGAAAATCTGCAATGTTAAAGGTATCTAGGGGACCTCCTGCAAATTACAGGTTTGACAACCATTAAAATTAGGCATATAGATGGAGAAGGACCCCCCCCCTTATTGTTTTCTGAATTTCTAACACTGCATTATACAGGGATCAGAATGGGAAATTGTGATTTTCATCTGAAACAGCCGGGACCCAGGGACTGGAGGCAACAGCCAGGATTATGATATGGACCCCGGGGCCTCAAAATCTACCGATCCGCAGAAGATTCTCATCCCTGGAATAATAAAAGTATGCACTCGAGTTAAGCTCACCTGTTTCAGCGAACTCTTGGCAACAGTCAGTGTATTAAGATGCTCTTCTCGCCTTGTCCGCAGTTTGGAGAATTCGTGCAAGAAACTATCCTTGGCCTCTTTTGTGTTGGAGATCTTCCCATCCAGAACTTGTCTGATGAGGTTCATCTCTGCTTCTAAAGAGCTCCCTGGCCTCAAGGACTCCAAATTGAGCTCTTCACCTATGAAATATGGCATAACGTGTCAAATCATATTATTATTGCTAGTGAAAACAGCAAGAATTAACATTCGATAGATTTGTAAACTTCATCTACAAAATAGCAATCGATAGATTTGTAAACTACTTCTATAAAATAACAATCGATAGATTATTAAACTTCATCTACAAAATAACAATTGATAGATTTGTAAACTTCCAATATCCAGGGAAAGAAAATTGATCATTGATCAAATTTTACAGGCAAGAAGTATGCTAATAAATGTGTTTATTCCTAAAATATAGAACATTCGAAATTTGGGGTGTACTACGCTCGACCACTGTACTATCATCACTCCACCCTGACCACCCTGTAAGAATTGCGACCTCTGAGGTTATCAAAGATAAATACTTGAAAGAGCAGCAGTGACTGACCATCAGATGGTGATGACTGTCCAACAGAAGAGTCGTCGGTGTCCGTGGGCAGGTCGTACTCCCGATATTCCTTGCTACTCCCAGTTTGAGTAACATCTGTAATTTCGATAATTTTTGGCGTTGGTGACACGTCCCCGTTTTCCGACTTGCCCTTTTCTGGAGGAGGTGGTGCGAGAGCGACGTTGGGTGTGTAATGACGCTCATACCTGCAAATAAAGTAGAAAGCATAAATAGGTGTCCATAATCAGCTCTTTTTTTTCCAGTCAACATACACATGAATTTTTTAGAGCCACTTGCAAGATTCTTTCACTTTATCGTGGATTGTAAAGAAGCAAAGACTGATGTTGTCACAGGACTATGAATGCACCAAATGGAACATAGACGTGTTGATTTGTGTGTGTGGCAGCGTACCTCTCCGACTCTGAATATGGCACAACTCTTTCTGGGTGAAGTAAAACTGGAGGTCCTGTATGCAGGTAGGATGGTAGAATGCCAGTTAACCTGAAACACAATCAACAAGTCAGCATTCAATGTAAAGTCAAGGCATCTGATGATGCAGTCCTTGTCAAAGATGTTTCGCAGAAATTATTTTGTTTGTTTATGATTTTTCACATTATTAAAATAGAAATGGCACTTCATGTAACAAATTATTTTTTAAAATGAAAAATGTGTCACAAGGACTAGTGATGATGTGAATCTTGTCATCATTGGTGAATATGTAACCAAGTTCAGAAGAAGAAGGTTGTCAAACTTGCATAACATCAGTAAATATATAGTACAATGTATTTATAGAAAATATCTGTCATTTCTACCATACAAATCCACACAAAAAACATCTCAAACAATGCATACTTTCAATCTGTATCAATTCCAAGGTTTCTGATTGGCTTCTCAATAGTGATCGTGACCAAAGGCCAACGAGATAGAAATACATCTTAAGGTTTCTGATTGGCAGCTCAATGGTCATTGAACCAGAGGTCAATTGGATTGGATCAATTTTAAGGCTTCTGATTGGCTGCTCAATGGTGATGATGAAAATAAGCCCTCAATGGTAACTTGAGGAACACTTACTTTCACATTTATTATAGAAGTTTAATTTCTATATTAGCTACCATTTATCTTCTAATCGTGGGCAACTTGCTGTATCATGATATAAATGACACCTAATGCTACACAGCTGACTGCAGACACACCAACGGCTGTTCTTCAGACAACACTCGTGGTCATGTTACTCACCCTTCTCTCATGATGGCTGGAGATGGGGGTAGAAGCTTGCCCTTATTGCCAGTGTTTAGCACTGTGAGGGACCATGGCTGGAAGGCGGACACGCCCCGCAGACTCACAGGGTGTTCCGACAGAGGAATAGCAGTTGGCGGCGACACAGGAACCTCACTCTTGAGGCGCTTTCCTTCACACCCATCACGGTCTGGACTCTGTGGAGGAAACAGCAAACTTTTGAGAATTGAAGTAGAATAATACAGGAACAGTGTTATATTTTAGCGTGGCTAGCGTTCCGAGTCTCTCACATGACCAGGATGATGATCAAGAAGAAATAATCTTCTTTGAAGAATCTACATTAATTATTAATAATGTTTTCTGATGTGTATACGGCTCTCATGGCCAGGCCCCGAGATCACGAATTTTTTTTAGTATGATTTCATTCTCAACTCAGTTTTGTTCACAAATCCCCATATAAAATTTGAGTTGAACATGAAATCATACTCAAAATTGTTTCGTAATTTCGGGGCCAGGATGACGATCATGAAGAAATAAATCTTCTCTTTAAAATCTTAAATCACTATAATAGTAACATAAATACAAAAAACTTGTAAATGTAAAGCGTGTTATGAATTTGTTTTATGCAGTATGTTTGTCAAAATACACCACACATAAATGACCTCAATAATCATCCCAAACTAATGTCATGGGAGAGGTTTAGCAAACATTCACAGAACACAAACATTCACAGAACAATAACATGAGAACACCAATAACACACCGTCCACAGGATGTAATTAGAGGAAAAGTATATAGATAATTAGGGGAAAACTACATAGATAATTCAATGATGTACAAAGATAGGATAATGATAATTCAGCTACCATCGGACTGTTAAACACAGCCAAGTGAAACATGCAGATAGAGGTTCAATTAATATAATTACTAAGTGCGATACAGCAAGCAAGCGAGTATTCAGATGTCTCCCGTGTGTATATAGGTATCTGAGTGCAAACAACGATCAGAATGACTCATATCCTTTATAATGGATTTAATTTCTGCACACAGATGGCAGTTACACAGATCCTGAAAGTATATACATTACCATGCCACCACACACATTGGAGTTTTCATATTATCACAATTATTGCCTTTGATACATGTATCCCTTTAAGTTAAAGTGACTCAAACACTAAATTCATATTGTATAAACCTAAACAACTGATGATCCTACACCATGTACAGTGATTGATTTCCTTCCAAATGATTTGTTATTGATAAATCAGCCCATTTTCTGGGCAGTCAATTTGTTTATTTACATAGACTGCTAGGTGAGCAGGAGCATGTGACCTCTCAACTGTCACAGCATACTCTTCTAACTATGTGACTAAGTTAGTCCATGTAAATAAACAACCTGACTGCCAAGAAAATGAGCTGATTTATCGATAACAGATCATTTGGAAGTAAATCAATCACTGTAGTGTGTGTGGTGTAGGATCATCAGTTCTTTATGTTAATACAATATGAATTTAGTATTTGAATCACTTTAACAAATGCTCCAGTTTAAAGATTGAATGGACATGTATATTTTCAAGAAAATTAAGGGCAGTATAAAATTTAATACATTCCATTAAAATCAGATTGTGAATTCTTGTAACCATCATGGTTTTCATACAGGATGTTAAAACAAACTACACTTTATACATTAATGACTGTCAAACATTACACAATGGCCACTTTCCAGATATCAACACCACGTTGTTGTCCAATAGTAATAAAAGCAACTGTGTACATTACCAGGTTAATCAGCAATAAAATTACAAATGAATGTATAAGCTTGCTGTACAGGAGATGTCACACATATTAACATGATTAATAAAGCTTGATATTGGAAATGTATGAACTCTTGACCTGTGTATGAGTAACATATGCCAGATTTGCCAGACTGATCTGACTTGCTGATATCTGCATCTGTATCTCAACATAAGCAGCTGATGTCCGCTGCAGCGGCTGTTGTTCAAATAAATCTCTGACACGGCACAACTATCATGCAAAATGCCAAAACATAGTACGGCATACATGCAAATAGCATATGGTGTATTTTACAAGGGAGCGTACCAGTTGACAGCGCTACTGTGTACCGGATATTTAGAAACATTAGATATCTGGCTGTGGGCTTCAACCCGCAGAGTGCAACAGGGAATTTCGAGGCATACATGAATTGGAATTAAATTTGGATCTTATGATCATCAAAAATTCACTAAAACCGACCATGATAAAATATAACAAAAACACTTGAATCGGTATACCAAATTCTATACATATTGACCGGTGTGTCATTTATAAATGTAACAAGTAATAAGTACATCCAAGTTAGCCTATAATTTTACCGTCTGATTATCATGTTTATTCCCATGCAAACGATACATCTAACTATTTTTAGTTGTAATTGTATTACTGTATACATCATGTATATGTAAAGCAATCTGATAGTTCTTGTATCCATCTAATCTGCCAACAAGAAGTCTAGACTGGTGTTCTTGTTATCAGCATGAACCTTACATGTACAAGCTTCAGGCTGGAAAGCAGTGCTAAAACTAAGGCATGTATGTACCACCATGCTATTAGCATAGACTGGCCTTCCTGTCTATCTCACCCTCTCATTAACCCCTGTTTGGTCAGCAACTTGAGATAATGGATAATGTGATAGATAACCACTTTATCTAATAAAACTGATCCCCATGAATGCAAAGTCTGCATTAGGGATGAAATCCAGAAATGTAGCTTATTTGATGAAAGTTGGTTTAGTGCTGGATTATAAAACATTCCATAGATATGATCATGATAGATTATGGCAGCAATAAACCACGATAAATTGCAGTACTAAATCTAAATTGCAGAACGTGCACCAATTATTCAACGTTTTTTATTCTAAATATGTTTTTCACTACTTTGTGTTCATAACAGTGGCAAGCCCGTCAAATGAGTTCTGTAGTATCTATGTATGCATTATATACAATAATCAAACAATAGCAGAAGCTAGATAGCTCTATCGTATCTGCAAATTGATTATGCTGATAAAGATATATGTTACAGGAGCTTGCTTGTTGTCACCTGGATCATGTTGGTCTGTCTTATCCACTCCTTTAAGTCCTTACAGATAATTAAATGTTCCACCTATTCACATGATTCATCAGAGCCCATTCTAAGCCACCATCATGTCAATGGGAAATAAACAAGTACATGTTTTAGACTTGAAGCAATTTAAAGCACAAAATTAACAAGCAATTTAAAGCAACAAAATTAACAGAGTGCTTATTATGTTTACCATGTTCAATTTCACCCTTTACTTTATTGTAAGATCAAAAGATGAAACAAGGATCACAGGATTCAGTTACAAATAAAACAACTCTTAAGTTTGCCCAAATGTCTATTTTTATTCTGCAAGGTGACAACTAACAACTGAATCAAGCTTTAAAGTAAAAAGAATCAAGATTTACATATTTTCTAGGTAAGAAAAATATATTCATATTGGTAAATTTAAATATTTTACTTTCTTTAGATTTTAGCATCTAGAAATGTTAATATTGAAATGTGACCCCTTCTTCAAATATGCTGAAACAGGTCTGTGGTTGATGATGATAAAAGAGACATTGGCTAAGACATAAACTATTGGCTGGACATTCAATGCGAGTATTATTCAGTCCTAACATTATCTTGTGTTAGGATGGCATGTTTATAAATGAAATGCCAGAACCATAGACAGCATCCATTGCTCAGACCAATTTGCATGTCAATATTCAGCCTAGACAAGCACTTGACATTTCACATTAATTTTAATATATGGGATGCACAATGATTAAGTATAATAGAAATGTACACAATGCTATATTCATATGTGAGAAAATATTAATATAAGACTTAATCAAAATGAAGAACATTAACATTTCAATTATATTTTAGATGTCTAGAATTCATTGAAATTACATCTGACATTTCGACATCATGGCATAACACATTATGATACATTGAATCATGTGACTAGTTCTGTATTACACAAACTTGCAGGTTAACCATACTGAATAATGCTTTTGGAACACACATGATTTTTTTTCTAGGATATTAACGATACTGATTGTTCACTTTTGACATAAATTAAGCCTAATTGGGTTGGAAATGAATAATCTACAATACCTCTCATATTCAAAGGCATCAGTTCAAAATTGACAATTTCTCTAGAGATGACAGGAAAAAGTATCACTATAATTTATAGATAACTTCAATACAAAAAAAATACATTTTCTTTCTGCAGTCATCACAAAATTGCATTTCATGATGTCTACATTAAAAAAGCATCCAGGAACATCTGTTGATGCAACACAAATAGTATCCCTTTATACAGGTAATTCTAAATTTCCGGAAACCACCTGTGGTCTAATAGGTAGCTTAGGTGTCTTTCTGCAGATGTCAAAATTTCCAAAGATAAAGCGTGAACTAAAAAATATCAATCACATTTTATAATAGGAATTCGCATTTTGGGGCGCATACCTGAACGTGGATACCAGGCAATCACACTTTTTTATGCCTACATTTCCAGGGAGTACATCCCAAGGCCACACTAGATAACATTGTGGATTTTGTTGCTATAGATATTAGGAAATTGTACTTTGTTGTGCCTACATTTAAACAATTTCGGGAGCATGTCACCCAAACCCCACTGGATAACAGGTACGAAAAATATTAATTTGTGTTCATTATGCTTATATCGTACCGTATATTCTCTAATAGTTCGAACACTCTAATAGTTTGAACACATAAATTAATCGGCGAAAATAAAAATGTTCCGTCCCTAAATATATGAACATGACCATTTTTTTCAAATCGTAATTTTCTAATCATTCGATCACAATAAAAAAAAATCTTTAAAAAAGTTTTCTTTTTGTTTTAAATCCTTGAGATAGTACATGTATAACTCTTCACTGTCATTCACAATGATAATAT
>JAUTBT010084248.1:0-12449 GCA_032361225.1 Lepetodrilus schrolli | reverse complement strand
AACCTGCGAGCACCGGCTGGTACTGACAAGACCAAGGATGATAACTGCATTGCCACTCTACAGACATCGCATCCTAATAAATTGTGAAGGAATGTGAACCAATGAACATGAACAAAGCAATGGTGGACACAAAGTTGAAGCCAATTTGATTACTTATTGGTAACAAATTGGACGTGTGTCGTGAATGAACGCTGTTAGTAGGGGGTGGATGTGGGCGTATGTTGTACTATAAGCGAAATATACTCAACAAAATAAATCAAGGGCCAGTAACCTTTTTAGAATTCTCAATTTAGCTTTATATTATTTTTACAACCATAACTTGTTAAAAATCCCTACAGACTCCAGGTACTCTTCAAGCTCCTGCAGACAGATTGGAAGAGTAATGACACCAGATTCCTCAATCCCTTAATTTTTTTAGTTGAGTATATAACTGTTAGCCCTTCGTATTTACTAATTATAAATGTATATAAAAATAGTTTGCGCACTGACGTCAATGTAAACCATCATCGTGCAATGATATATGTGTTGGAATTAACTCGGTGAAGACGTATTATTCAGTAATGTTCTTATAGTCTTGTATAGACTGCACACACGGTGGCTTAAATGACTATACTATGTTTTATACACTGTATGATAAAGCTACGCTTGCAACACGCAATCTTGGTACGGTCTTATACAGACAGAACATTAGTTATTACTGGTGGATACGGTTCCATGATAACAGGAAGGAACAAATTGGGAGTTATTTTCAGCGACATATAAACCTCAGCAATGTTATACATTGCAATAACAAATCAGGAAATTTCCACAGTCAAATAAGAATTGAATATGACATGATATTTTATCGCAAATATAGTAATATGTGTTTAGTGACGTTGAAGTGTGTGCAAAATGTATGTTTTAACTTATTGCCCATTGGGATACTTTTATTCGACATAGTTTTAAAAAATATCAACATATCCAAGGATGCTTATATGATATAAATAATTTATATATTGTCGATGCGGTATATTTCTCTTTAAAAGGTAGTAGATAGACCTTCCATGGCTTACTTAGAGTGGCATCTGGATATGTCGTAATACTTAACAACGACGCCGGGGATCACTGTATACGTAACACTACAACTAAGTCCCGAGGCACGTTCTTTTCTAACATAATATTTTATATCTTAGAAGGATTTAAAATCTTCACAGCAAAGATAATCTATAAGAGAAAACCTCCAGGAAATGCGATGAGCAGGTGTCCTACACTAGGCTACCGGAGAGATACGTAAAAGGATCTTCGAAGTGTTTTACTGTGCTTGATAACGCAGTGCGTTGATCAGTGATCAGTGTCCCTTCAAATATATTTTTGCATAGAGGGGATTAATCGGATTAGACTAATAAGATAACTAGTAATTAGATTAACTCAAAATGTGACACTTGGGGTATAAGAGCCATAAGTAGATGTTCACTTGAGCTTACAAGCAATATGTAACTGTTATTTGTCTTGAGGAAGATAGTGTATTTGATGTATGACTGATATAAAAAATAAAAGTGTGTACGTATTGTTTTCTTTTGTCATTTATGTTTAAGTAAATTAATTTTACGTACTAGTATATTATTACGCAACCAATTCACTACTACATAGTATACTGCATATACAGGTTATGTCTGCAACAACCTTATACATTTGATCAATTTCACGCTACGGACTAGTGCACGAAACCAGGGTACACATTATTCGATTTAAAATACAGAATGTATTTAATGCGTATGAATTAAATGAGACCACAAGCCAGTCGCATTTTTCGCATTAATATCATGCGCGCATTAATTTCCTGATTTACAGTATATGCACAAACCTGTAGCCTAGTTTGCATGTGGCTCGATGTACTAATATTTGCAATTGCGCAAGATGGCACGAATTCCAATCCAATAGGTATGAAGTGTACATCTGATCATGATGCTTGTTCACCCATGTATTTGAGATACTAATAATTACAATAATATGTGTATGTATATAACGCGGCAAGCACCATTATTGGTGCTATGTACGCTTAATAACAATAATACTAATAATATATTTAATTTGAAACTATTTTCTTTTTCTTTTTTGGCATAATCAGAATGATGTGTGTTCTATAGAAACATAATTGCATGATTTTACCTTGCAACATTGCATAGGATAGGTACATGCAGGTCAATTCCATGCTCATGTCAAAATAGGATTGTCAACATTTCGCCAATTCAAAGGAACCCTTATGGCAAACGTAAGATGATACATAAACCTAGACAACTGCCAAGCGACTTCTCCGAAATAGCTATGTGGTAAAGTAGCATTATACATATAATAACAGACCGAGCGTAAGCCCTGTGAGACCTTAACACCCTCATCTGAGCCGACAGTCTAAATCTTTTCCTGAGTAGGATTGCACATGTGCCATGCCCTGATTAGTGTAATTCTACATTCGTGCTCAGTGCGGTTTAAATCCAGGAACACGACTAGACATTGCACGAGTATATACGTACATGTATGTATGTGTGTACCTCTCTCTCTCTCTCTGTGTGTGTGTGTGTGTGTGTGTGTGTTGAAAACGTTAGATCTGTTGGAAAGGTTATGTATACATGCAATTTCTTTGCATGTATACCAAATATATATATATATATATATATATATGTATCACCAAATAGCCTAGTGTATCTCATCCTCGAAACATAGAAACCATTATGCCTTCTTCACATCCGCAAAATGTTAAGTAGGCATAATAGTCTGTGTTTCGAGGATGAGTATATATTGGGCCGTCTTGTGTTAGAAATGAGCAATATTCCGTTTGGCCATGTACTAATTATACCAATTTAAAACATGCTGGACGTATTTATCTTGCGCTAAATCCACTCTCGAAAGCACTGTCAATGCACTACATTATTACTCCAATTCGATGAATCCGTGTGCACTTATTTCACCATCTCAACCCCAATCTGTCATTCCCTGTCATCCTACCGGGTACCCATTCACAACAAAATGGACTGGAACAGTGTAAATTTAAACACTATGCAAGACAATAGCAAAAGCTAAGCTCGAACCCGAGACTCGCTATACCCGAGACTATCGCGATAACTTGATTATTCTCACTGGCTGAAGGTAATTTTCACATACATGTTTGACAATGTGATTGAAATGCGAAGACAACGATCGAAATTAGCAAGATGGTTTAATGGCCGTTTCAGATAAAATTGTAATAGGTTACACTGTATAACTAGGTAACAACCGAAACCCTCTTCAGCATTGTTAAAAGCAAGATATTTACAGCACTGTAGGATCTGTGACAGCCACTGAACGATAACAGTGGTTACCACCGATACCATAATGTAATAGCATACAGCATAGTCATCTAGCAAATACAATCATCAACAATCAAGTGTATCTAATCAAGCCTAGTACTCAGTAATTGTGTAAATGGTGTGTTTTAATTCATATTCAAACAAATACAACAGGATCAATAAAATACAATGTCATTCATTGAACAGTGACCTACATATATACATTAATGTATATTTGGTGTGTATGTATAAAACCCACTCCCTTCACTGCTCTTTGGGGCATCTCCGGTTGCCTCCAGCATGGAGAGAGTTAACACGCATACCAAGTCAAGTATTCGTAGAATCACAGTGACTCAAATTTGTGTTTTGGTTTTGTTCGTTCTTTAATTTACCAATGTTGAAAAGTTCTAAAGGGTGCAACTAGTTTAAATTATGTATGTGTGTATTTATGTGTGTGTGCGTGTGCGCGTATGTGTATGCGTGTATGTGCGATTCAGTGTAACGCTAGTGTTATTGTAACCATTCGATATGGCGCTTTATGTTATCGCTATTGTATTCATTGCATTAATTTAACATTCATGAGTCTGGCAGTTCCTAGATCTGTTATGCCACGGAGAACATAATAAGAGCACACCTTTCGATCAATCATCGTAAATAGGCGTGCATTTGGTATTTATATCATATGTCTTTTATTTGTTGTTTTTTGCACGAATGGCAAGATTTAAATAAACTAGCGATACTTTAGCTACAATTAATTCTCCAATCATGCACACCTCATGATAACATTTATATGCCGAGGTATCAACCCAAAGAGCTCGTGTAAGATTAAACCATTGTTCAACCCTAAGCAGTAATATCAATAAACACACATCACATTCGTATCACAGATTACACTCTTCAACATTGATAAATACATTATTTTGATAGGCAGTAAAACAACAACATTGTACACATTAGGATAAAAAGACCAATAATATATTGCATTAATTATCCGCCAAATATATATTAATAGAATACTCTATCGTAGACGTAAAGCAAACTAATTGCTACTTCGTGATAAGTATGTAGCAGAAATGACAATATAAACATAAACTTGATTTGAACCTTTTCATAAAGCGTGTTCTCATTCAAAACTGTGTTCTTTTGTTGTAATAATATATAATGACGTAACGATGCTATAAAAAAGAAATATCAATGGTTTCATAGCCTGGATCATGATCGTACGGTAGTTCAGTATTTCAATTCGACAACAAGAACCTATATAGAGAAACATAATATGGTGTATAATAAGTATATATAACATGTTTCCATAGTATACACCACTCGCGATCAACGACTGTTCAATCACAGTTTTCTGATCGGCTCATCCACCGGCGCTATACTGTATAAAATGTAGTACCTTGTAAAACATGGGTATATACTAACGTAGAGATGGTGAAACTCTCCTTCATTAATTGTTACCACTGCACTGGATATGGAGAAGTTTTCCAGGTGGTAAGCTGCAGTCACACCGAGTCAAATAACGATAACGATGACGGTAACGATAACGATGACGATAACGATAAAACCGTCCCGAATTTAGTATCGCGGTAGTGATAACACTCACATATCGATATCGTTGCAGTATGACCAGCCTGGGCCCCGTTCCACATAACAAATGTAACGTTACGAGAGTCGTAACTCCTGTACGTTAACACGGAGTTGCTAAGGAGTTCCGACTCTCGTAGTGCTACGATCGTTCTGTGGAACGGGAGCCTTGTACTATATTACGTAACGGGCTTGTAACGATTTTTTCAACAATCTCTTTAACGTTATCGTTTTCGTGGTCGGTGGGATCGCGCCTTAAACCCGTTGAGCGATCTACTTCGACAACGGAGTAAAATTAAAAGAGTGCTTTCTAAGCAAACGCATTTCTCTTTTAACAACGTCGGGAATACTTGCTCCACCCAAACAATCCGAATATGATAAATTTAAGAAAAATATAATTAAACATTAAAAATAGCAAACCGTTTACTCGCAGACATATCCTTAAAATATTTCTGTAATTTATTTTCAAAATATTTTTGGTTTAAAATTGTTTCTTGTTACTATGAAATGACACTGTCTTCTCGATGTAATTAAACATCGTTCCACGAAAACATTTCTTGACAAAAGAAATTCCATGTATTTGTACATTGCTTCAAAACAGTTTCATATTTGCCGGACTGTATCGACTAATTTAGCTTGAAAACAAACCAGATTCCAAATGCACATCGGTGTCATTTGATATGTCGATCACAACGATCACAAATGCAAAATGATAATATAGACCTGAACACACTTAAATTGCAAAGTGTCCTTGGAGTGTCACGGTGAAGAAAACGAACTTCGATCTTGATGTGCAACTCACAAATATAGCATGACGATATATACGGTGATATTTTGATTTAGCGGATACGTAGGGAATCCTTGAATAGTGCATGCTTCGTGAATGTGCCTCTACGAGCAAGTTCTCCAACAGCCTTATCACCATCCTCAGCAATGGAGTAGTCTATGGCCAAGGTTGACCTTAAATGGTCAATTAATGGTCAATATTAAGATGATAAACAAACGGCCAAAAGACTTCGAGGCCATCACACCAACTCGAACTTAAGATATGTTCGAATTCATTGAGTCCCGTTCATTCAATTTAATGTGACAAATAAATGCAATGCATTTTGTAAGTATCTAACACTAAGTGCATGACTCATTAACTGAGCAATATCAGTGAACGTATGCGCTTCAATTTCCACGCGGTGTCTTTCTTCCAAGCAGTCGGAAATGTCAACCATCTTGGCATGGTGACCTTCACCTTCTTCTGATATTGGAAGTCTTCAATGCTGGGTTATCTCCCCATGCCACACACATGTCCTCTCTCGCCGGTGGTGAAAGTAGCGCACACTTAATATAAGCCCGTATGTGTGAATGAGAACACCACTGTACGCGGACGCTTCAATACGAAGTCGGTGCATGGTACAGTCGGGTACCAGAACTACTTCAGGTCAGTAGACGTTATACTTTATTGTTGTGTCACAACACACCAGGATTGTCTTCATTAACTCGTTCACCCCTCAGCCAGTATGTAGTGACAGTGCCCTTGCCCTGAAACGATCGCAGAAACGTATCTTAACATATAGTCTCTAACCCATGAACTATTTGCTCTTGCCATGTTGTACTGAACATATACATACGACTGTGCACTTTACATTATTTCTCTTTAGTTATTAAACTAAGAGGGTTTATCGTATTACGAACCATGCTATCGGTGGATATGAATTTGGTATACGTAATTATTGATTTCTGGTTGTGCTACATAAAATGGTCATAATTGGTATTTACTGATATAAGTACGTACATTGACATACGTGGCAATACGTTGATGGTGAAGTTATTCTTATTTGTTCGACATATATAGTAATCATTTGAATCATGTCTAGCCTTACGTATCTGTTAGAAAGTTGGACCTTCGAATTGCTTTGCAGTGCATAATAATAATAATAATAATAATAATAATAATAATAATAGAGACAATATTCCTATTAAGGGAATGGCCATTCATACCTTCATTTCAACAGCACCACGAAGTTCAAGGTCGAATGTATGAAACTGGTCTAAGACTTCTTTCGTCTGTGGACTAACGTGTATGCGTAACGCTGTAATATATCAATAACACAACACATTCAATTAACCTAATCATGGATGAAATATTTCACTCTGCTAGTTACACCTAGCTTTATTGAGCATCTATATATCTACCTTCCAGGGGTGTACATAAGGGCGGAGTGCGAGCCCATATATATGTTACTAAGGGGGACCGCGGGAAATAAATGATAGTTAAAGACACCATTATCTGCAGGCACGGGCCCTTCGGCATAATAGTAGCTACGCCCCCGCCTTCCCTTCTATTATAAATGTGTAATGATAATTCTTTATTTTAAAGACAGGGATATAAAAGATTCTGTAAATATTAAGATAATACTTCAAATGTAATACAAGGTGGTACCGTATTGTGATTCTTGTGAATTTGAGAATGTTTCTCTAAACGTTTAGCAAGAATCATGCCTGGTAGCACATGCTATATCCAATACTTACGAAGACCATTCGATTCCATTCTGGAAGCAGTATTCACAGTATCCCCGAACAGGCAGTACCGCGGCATTTTATGCCCAACAACCCCAGCACACACAGATCCTGAAGAGAGAGAGAGAGGGAGAATGTCTTGTCAAATAGTAATGTTGTAGAACGATTCTCCCTCCTTGTCTAGACAATAATGGAGTGGAAATGAAGAAGCGAGCGAGAGAGAGAGAGAGAGAGAGAGAGAGAGACGAGGAGAGAGAGCGAGCGAGAGAGAGCGAGCGAGAGAGAGACGAGTGAGAGAGAGAAAAGAGAGAGAGAGAGAGAGCTAGATTAGAAATATTAAATAGGGGATAGGGAGAGAGGGGGAGAGAAATGATGAGTAAATAAATTAATGAATATTATAATCTGTATTTAACTCACGCATGCAAAATCATAGATCTAGAAGCATTAAAGTTTAGCTGGTGAAAGGATCAATTAAACGGGCTGTCGTTATTAGATCTAGGTGCTGCTGAAGATCGCAGACCAACGAAGATACACATATAATCAAATATAAACATACGACCCAACGTACCAGAATGCATTCCTATCCTCAGCTTCAATTGTTGCTCAGGACGATGACGAATTTTGAAAGACAAAACAGCATCGAGAAGTAATAAGGACATCCGGGCAATCTCTCGTGCATGAAGAGTTCCGTTTTTGACCGGAAGTCCAGACACCACCATGTAGGCATCGCCTATCGTCTCTACCTGTAAAACAAGCACTGTTTAGAGCCATCAGTGTAAACAACCGTAACGATTTCACTTGGATTATTGAGCAATGCTCTTTTAAAATATCGTTAATATAATATTTGAAAAGTATATTTAATATTAAGAATAATTCGATAACAATTTATCGTAAAGATAATAATTGCATTATATCAGAATTCCATGAATCGGTTTTGCGTAATTTATTTATATTAATGGTTTATTTACCTTATAGACGTCGTAATGCTCGATGATGGAATCAAACGTGGTGTATAGATCGTTGAGTAGGTCAATGACCTAAAAAGAATGCAAAATTGGCAAGACTAGATAATCTACATAATTGTATCCATTATAACCATGAATGAGCTATCCAGAAGATGTTGGGGAAAGTCAAAGGATTGCAGACTACTGTTCCACAGAATTTGGTAGAGACAGATAATCCTATGAAAACATATAAATGATCGTAGTTATTATTATAGCTTTACGATAAAATTAGGCGCATTGCATTGAGCGTTGGGAAACTAGAAACACTATAATGGACTTAAAAGGAAAACTTTCTTTCAAAAATAGATTTCTTAGAAATTAAAGGGTTTCATGTTAATGGAATGTAAAGCCTTGAACGCACTACACACACAAATATCAAAAATGCATCCTGATAGATTACAAATGCGAGTTTCTATGAATGTATTTTCTATATAAACAACTCGAAAAATTGAGGCCTCGTTCTTGTTTACTATGACACTCACTTCATATTTGAATTCGGGAGATCAGAGATATGATATCATTATATAATGTTGTTCCGTTAAATTTCCCAAACAACTTTTTGGATTCGTTTTCATTTTGGTTTTAAATTGGTGTTTTGAGTCGTTTTGGAAATAACTTCGTTCATGTCAGGAAGAAACCTCCAATACCAAAGAAAATGCACTGTTCACGAATCCCGAAAGACTTTACAAATAAAATTATTTTTATAATAAAATGGAAATACAATACACTCGCCAGGACGACTTCAAATTGACACCAACTTCAATGTATATAAAATATAAAAGCAAATCTTAGGTTTCCATTCTAAAGTTTCACATCAATGTCATCATCCTCGAACCCCCAGCCATTATGACTACTACTAGTATTTGACGGATATTAAATAGTTATAATGTCCGGTGTTTCGAGAATGACATCACATGTGCATTGTGTAATTTCCGATTTCAATTAGCTAGTTGTAACCATCACACAGTTATCATCCTTGGTCTGTCAGAACCATTCGGTGTTCGCAGGTTTACTGCAACATTCAGCGCTACGGATATTGGGGGTTTCCTCCTCCCCTAAGCTGACAAGCCGTGATGTAAGTGAAATAATTATTAAAGCGGCTCTAAACTGCAATTAAATAGCTAGACAAAGTATTTCTTCTGCATACTGGTACTGCTATCTTTTATATACTGCTATTGATCTATGTCATGACAGCGATGCAGCAAAGTGCAATCACTCGTTCAGACCTCTAGCTTCTGGACTAATTAAACAGCTTACTGTTTAAGAGATGATGACATTCCTTGCGCACAGGAGCTTATCTTAAGAGAAAGGTCAATTGCACAGTCACGTAGACCTGCCAGATACAGTGACATTGCATTCACATGGCATTAACATCAAAGATGGAATTGATGCACATATTAACATCAAAGATGGAATTGATGCACATATTAACATCAAAGACAGAATTGATGCACATATTAACATCAAAGATGGAATTGATGCACATATTAACATCAAAGATGGAATTGATGCACATATTAACATCAAAGGTGGAATTAATGCACATATTAACATCAAAGATGGAATTGATGCACATATTAACATCGAAGATGGAATTGATGCACATATTAACATCGAAGATGGAATTGATGCACATATTAACATCAAAGGTGGAATTGATGCACATATTAACCTGCATTGGAGTACTCTCTGCAGAAAGCGCAGTGAAGCCACATATATCGCTGAAGTAGATCGTGACTTCGTCGAAACTCTCAGCTTTGACCACCTCGCCTCGAATCAAGTGACACGCCACGGACCTACGTAAGTAAGTAAACCAATATCACAGTTTGACCACACATCAAAAATAGCTAGGTGTCGTGCTTCAGACAGGATCATCGCAGGATGTTTTCACCTCGGGTGTTCTGGTTTATTTTTGGGGCATCCGCGTTAGGTGTCCTTGCCCGTCCGGACACCATTGTTTTTGCTTGGCTGTGCCCGTGATCCTTTAACTCTATCCATGCTGAAGGCAACAGCTGCCCTAAAGAGCTATGTCTATGCCTAATCCAACAGGGAGAGTGGTTAAAATGGCTCACATTCAACTAATCGCGTTGATCATGATACCGTATTCAATATATTATTAAGCTGATAGTACTATATAATTAATGCTTGCATTATCAACGCACGCACCATAGGATACTTAAACATACAACCATTACAAATTACATGTGCCTTTAAGTCAACATACAATAAACGTAAATTATTCCTACAACATTTTTGTAATTCTGTGATGATATCAATATATGAAGATATTTATAATACGTCAGGTCTGCCCCATTAGGTGTGCTCAAAGCGTTACCTTATTACCCCCGGGCAATGGTTCAGTGATAAATACATTTTACAGAGGGGTAGTAGTAGGATGTTGAAGTCAGTCTGTCGCTGCCCTTTGGACTTACTTTGGCAACATCATGTACAGTAAGTCCTCTGCTTTCTTCTTCTGTCCTAGGTAGTCTGACGTTCTTTCTTCTACCAAGGCCTCTAAGTTGTTGGCATATTGCTCCATCCTCGACAACAGGTTGTCCAGAATATTGCCCTTATCTCCATCTCTGACAATAGCAAGAGATACCATGAGATGCTATTTAATAACAGCAATATATATACTGATATCTTATTACATAATATACATGTTTATTATCATCCTCTAAACTCAATACCATTATGTCTACTTAGTATCCGTCGATGCTAAGTAAGCATAATAGTCTTTATTTCGAAGATGGCTTAACATATTATATTTCTATTTCAAATATGGTAGAGCTGTTCTGCTATGGCGTTATCGTTGAATATACCACAGAGATTTTATAAATAAGCAACATTATTATATAGTATAACGTCTTCATCACAACTATTTTTTTCTTCCACATTTCGTCATTCAGTAATGGCACCATGAAGAATATACACAGTAATAAATGCTTAGACGCTATTTCTAAAATGTGTTAACGATTTTACCGTAAATTCATGAAACATTAAATAATATATGCCGAAATGCAACAATAAATCCCGTTCAATAAAGGTTCATTCAACTCACAATCCGTTGAAGACCGTTAACAACGTAAAACTAGTACTTCCCGTTAGTACCTATTGAGTTTTCTGATATTGGACTTTAGCGCGATGAAGTCTGGCCGCTCTGAAGGGTCCTCAGCCCAACACCGTCTGATAACTCCTGCAAGCTCATCACAGGGGCAATCATAGTCCTCTAGAGTTGGTCGAAATAAGGGCCTACTTCCTTTCTTTACTTTATCGTAAATCTCTGTGAATGAAAGTTCGTGTCTGAGTATAAGGTTCAAGTTTCCATTGAGACATGTGTGGAGATATATGGTAGACTAAGACTTTATCAAGACAATATTAAAATTCTCTCTCTCTCTCTCTCTTCTATCTCTCTCTCTTCTATCTCTCTCTCGCTCGCTCTTCTATCTCTCTCTCTGTCTCTCTGTCTCTCTCCTATCTCTCTTGCTCGCTCTTGTATCTATCTCTTCCTCTTCTATCTCTCTCGCTCGCTCTTCTCTCTCTCTCTCTCTCTCTCGCACATTAAAAACATGTGCAAGCATATTACCAATACTATTAGTGTATATTGGATACCAGGGTATAATTAACGCCTGCCCCCGAGTCAATGGCACTTAAAATCACTGTCGGGCACGCTAATTTCCTTTCTGGCGTACCCTTTTGATTTTCATAAAAATAATAATAATAATAATTATTAGTATTGTTTAATATTAATTATTGTAGGTAGTAGCATCATATATTATGCTAATTTTAAGAAACTGTATAATTTAATATTACAAGAATAATTTTTGATTCAGCTGGAATGAGTCATTAATGTATATAAGGTCAAGGTACATGTACTATCAACGAATGAACTATTCAGCCGTGGTTCGAATTAGCGAATGTCCAAGTCAGTCAGGGAGGTCCAAGGTACATGTTTGAGGCTCCACGACAGTGTTTTACATATATCTCTTATAAAGTTGGTATCTAAGAACATACAGATTTACTAAAACATAAAAGTATGTGTATA
>JAUTBT010084247.1:0-12450 GCA_032361225.1 Lepetodrilus schrolli | reverse complement strand
AGCCGGTGCTCGCAGGTTTACTGCAACATTCAGCACTACAGATGTTGTGGGTTTCCTCCTGCCCTAAACTGACAAGTTGTGATATAAGTGAAAGAATCTTGAAAGCGACTAAACCTCAATTAAAAAAAACCCACCAAAAAACTGTTGGAAATGCTTATTGACATAAATAAAATATAATATTACAATATGTTGCCTACCTTATTTTTTTCCACAATAAAATGTTAAAAAAAATTAAATGTTCCTTCCTATTCTATCCTATTTTGAAAATCCATGTTGCCAGAAATACAGGGAATCAATGACCACACAATATTATCTCAATAGGCTTAATTTACCACTAACATCTTTTGGAATTTGTTTCCATAGTATAGTTTTATTGCATGCATGTTGGGTGGAACAACTATCAGATGAGAACATGCTCCCACTAGACTGTAGACATGCCTGAGATGTTAGAGCAAAAACCTGTTTAAGTTTTGAGGTCTTTTTTGCTAGTTGATACATCACTTGAGTTCTCTTGTACATATCTATGTAGAAGTTTAAACCATCTACAACTACTTTGAAGGCATGGGATTGTCAGACAAAGTCAGAATGTCTTGTAAACTATAACTCCTGAAATTGTCACTAAGCATGCTAACAAATTGAAGAAAATCCTATTCCAATGTTCTTGGGCTGTAACTGAATCACTATTTAAGATGACGGCTCTCGGCATCTGAATCATGATTATGGTGTCATTATATGTCATTGAAGTTGGTAGTTTATATTTATGCACTTGGGCAGTGTGGATCAAATTGGGAAATCTTTCGAGAAAATGCTTTCTTAAAAGTAAGGTTTCAAAAGTAAATGTCACAGGTCAATGAATATCCATGATATTGTTGAGATGTTGGCATTGCTGAAAGAGGGTGAGATGTCTCAAATTGATACTATTATAATGGTCACCATGATTGCAATCTAAAGTTTTGCCAGTTTTGGTTTCAAAACTTTAAAAGTATGATGTCTTGCTGAAGCTCAAATTTTATTTGGGGATTTATGAGTTGAACATAAAATTTTACTAAAAAAAGTTTCGTAATATTGTGTAAAGTATTCCTACAGTTTGCTTTCAGGAATGGTGCTATTATCTGTTTAACCTGCTAGCAATATATACAGTAATCCCATGGTTCGTTTTAGGAATGGTTTGACATGTCTAAAAGTTTCTAAGGTATTCCTACAGTTGGTTTTAAGGAATAGTGTAATTTCACCAGCAATGTCCACGTATTCCTACAGTTGGTTTTAAGGAATGGTGTAACCAGTCTAACAATTTTCTACAAGTATTCCTACATTTTTTTTTTAGGAATGACTTGGTTAATGATGTCTAAACTATTCCTAAGGTTTGATTTTAAGGAATAGTGTGACCTGGATAACAATGTCTAAGGTTTTCCTAAGATCATGGTTGGTGTTTCAGGAATGGCGTGACCTGGCTAGGTAGATGTGGCTGCCACCCCGACGAACATGTCTGATGCTGACGTCATGTCGGAGTCTTACGCTAGCGATGTGAGCGCGCCTCCTCTCCAGTCTCCCATGGAGGAAAATGGCGGAGAAAGCGTGGGCCTGGACAAGGAGCCCCAGTCCGACGCCCTGGACATGTCGCACGCGCCCATCTCGCGCTTCGGGCGTAAGATCTCCGGCCACGGCATGGTGTCGAGCGCAGTGATGAACAGTCTGAGATACGGCCACAGCAACAAGCTGGCCTGCAGGTACTGCGGCAAGACCTTTTCCCAGGCCGGCTACATCAAGGCTCACGAGCGTCTGCACACGGGCGAGAAGCCTTTCGCCTGCTCCGTCTGTGGAAAGAGGTTCAGCGACCCCAGCAACTGGAAGAAGCACGAGCGTGTCCACAACAACCACGGAGCCACCGGAACAGGAATAGGAGGAGCTGTGCCAGGAAACGGAACCGGGCCCGGACCTGGATCAGGAGGGGGAGCAGGAAGCAACTCCTCCAGTCCAAAGACTCCTCCAATTCCACCGTCGCCACTGTTCTCGGTGAAGGCGGACAATGACCGGAGCCTGGTGATCCGTGCCGCCAGTTCCATGATCACCACGTCCTTGCAGCAGCGGATCCGGAATGGAATGGAGTTGATCACGCCCATCGTGTGCAAGCTGTGCGGGAAGGTCTTTTCTAGTCAGAGCAGCCTGAGCACACACAAGAGGATCCACACTGGTGAGCGGCCATATGCTTGTAACTCCTGTGGGAAGAGCTTCACCCAGATAGGTGAGTAGTTGTCAGCTCATGTCTTCATCTCCTTCAGCATTCTATCACCAGTGATGAGTGATTATGGAGTTTAACGTCGCTGCAGGAATCTTTCACCCATTTGCGACGATCTATCACCAGTGATCTGAAAGTACTTTTCTGCCCAACTTCTCGATAAACTGCAATCTATTATCACAATAATGCACATATACTTATAGTGCACCTAATCCATGCTCGAAAACAATCTTATAAATTATTATCCCAGTCGATAGATTCATTTACACTCGCTTTCCTTCTCAACACCCTGGGGATTATTTATGTCGAGTTTCAAATTCCAGGCACACTGCGCACACACGAGCGCATCCACACGGGAGAGAAGCCGTATGTGTGCAAGGTGTGCGGGCGGACGTTCGCCCAGAGCGGCAGCTACAGGATGCACGAGCGACGCCACATGACGGACACCATCCAGCGGTGTCACGTGTGTTACGCCACGTTCAGCAAGTGGCAGGAACTGCAGCAGCACATGACCACCCACCCGCAGATGACCGACGCCATGCTGGACTACTCCCCCGAGATGGTCAGTCCTGAAGCACAGGATACCAAGGAGGATGTGGTCCGGTCATCATCCGCGATGTCCGTCAACCACGCCGATAGTCTACTGATGGACGCAGAGGCTCACTTCCAGCCGCAGTCTCTCTTCCAGGTAACCGTGGTAACAGTCTCTCTTCCAGGTAACCGTGGTAACAATGTCATCACACCAGATGCGGGGCGGGTGGTAGCGCAGTGGTAGAATGTTGGACTTCGGAGCCAAAGGATCCAGGTTCAAATCCTGCCCAGGGGGCCTGGCATCAATGTTCATAAAAGTTACCTTTGACGCGATATAGATATGATACGCTCTGTAGACAGTAGAGTGGCAATGCAGTTATCATCCTTGGTCTTGTCAGTACCAGGCGATGCTCGCAGGTTTACTGCAACATTCTGTGCTGCGGATGTTGTGGGTTTCCTCCTGCCCTAAACTGACAAGCCGTGATTTAAGTGAAAGAATCTTGAAAGCGGCTCTAAACCCCAATTAATAAAAAAATAAATTAAAAAAAGTACAAATTACATTCTAGGAAAAAACATCTACAAAAATGATATGATGCTGCTGCATTGCCAATGAAAAGTGCTCTTTTCTAAGTATGACATTATTTTGTTTTAAGCAGAGACTAACCTGCTTTTTTACCCTCACCAGATGCTCTTTGAGAATTATTTAGATATTGGAAAAGTTTTTCTATGGTAGGTTGTATATTTCTGTTATGTTTTTCTGTTGAAAATTCCCTTTACTTGCCATCCCGTTGATGATATTGAATTATTGTCAGTAATTAAGTCAGTCACAATGTTCCAGATCCACCTTATGTGTTTCAGGGCCAGCTGCCTCCATTCTCATCCATCATGCCATTTCGACCCCCTCCTGGCACCTCCTTCTCCCCAACTTTCTCATCTCCCCTGGGACTCTACTCGTCGTCTCCCATTACCTGTCTGCAGGACAAGCCAGAGCTGAGTCTACTGAGGCCGCAGTTCTTCCATGAGATGGCGCTCAACGCCCAGCTCAAGCTGCAGGAACAGATGCAGGAACAGCAGATGTCCCCCGGGGACACCCCTCCCTCCACCGCCTACCCAGAGAACAACGAAGTCGTCAGCACCACCAGCAGCAACACCCAGCCCCGCAAGTACAGCACGGAGTCGCACAGCTCGCCGCCAGTTTACACGCCGGACCCGGTACAGGAGGGTCGGAAGGTCGACATGGATGCGGACACGTCGCAGAACCCGGGCGTCACTAGCGAGTCCAGCGAGAGCGCGTCACAGTCCCCCACAGGGGAGAACGGAGGAGGAGGAGGAGGAGGTGGAGGAGGCGGAACCACGGATGACTCGCAGCCGTTGACCATCGAGAAGCTGAACCTGAACACGAGGATGATGCCTACATCTTCGTCATCCGGTGGGAGGAAGCAGCGCCACCCGATGCGGAGGTGCAGCAGCAGTGCCAGCAGCAGCGAGCAGGACGCGCCGCAGTCGACGTCGTCGGGTCTCCACGGGGCCACGCTCAAGTGCATCAACGGCGTGAAGCTGCCCGACGAACCCAATGACGCCGAGGACGTGGCGCTCGTATCGTATCTGCTGTGGAAGGGCAAGGTGTACAAGTGTGAGCACTGTCACATCATCTTCGACGACTGCACGCTGTACCTCCTCCACAACGGCTTCCACTCGCACGACACCGACCCGTTCAAGTGCGTCATCTGCAAGATGTCCTGCAAGGACCGCGTCGACTTCAACTGTCACCTGACGAGTCACATCAAGTGATCGGACGCGTGTCGTGTAGAAACGAGGACCTTTAGCTTTACGGACGTTCATGGCGAAATATCAAAGAATCATAGCTTTATTGGAGGACGTTAAATGTTTACGGTTTTCTTGGGGAAGGGTAATCTGGGTGCCCGCTGTTGCAGTCAAGACCCCAGAGAAGCATGTTGATGTCAAAAAGTTTGTCACTTTTTTTCAAAGACATTTGTACCTATTGAGATTTTTTTTGCAAAGAGGCCAAAGGAACTGTTAGTAAGTCATCTTTTTTTCCCCTGCGATATTGAAGTTGTCAGATGTGCTGTACCGGGTGGCTCACTGACTTGCCATTAAATGGCGACACTTAGTTGTTGAGGGCTGTAGGTAACCATGGTAACTGGATGAGTTGCCCACCAAACAACTGAATGTTTTTTTTAACCAGTTTTTAAAACCAGACCTTGCTACTGGTGCTGCAGTTATGCAAAGTCCTACAGGGGCTTAATAAGTCACATGGACATGGTATTTTAGTTACATTAGATGGGTTGATGAAGACAATGATAATTCAGATTGTATTAGTCAAGTTTAATTGAGTAACGTGGTAAATATTGAATCTCGTTCGTTTTCAACGGTTGACTTTACCTAGTGTCAATCTATACCTGTAACACTTGAAACTACTCACTTGTTAATGTATTGTTATATTAATTATTATTTTTAATATGGGTTATAGCTGCTGCTAGTAGTTATATAGAATGCCCATTGTTGCATGCAGTTGAACTGTACATGTGACGTTGGAAGAATGACGTACGCATGTTTCTAACCAATGGCACGTCAGTGGCCACCCCCCAAAAAACCCAGTGTTCATGTAGCAGTGTGATGTTTGGAGTTGTTGGTCTCTTCTGCATCGACCAAGCTATCTGTGCAGCCAAATCTGGTTGCCGAGTAACCGCGGACCACATATCTGGAGTTGTTAACCACTCGTACCTGATGCTGAAACGTCGGACCACATGGTAGGTTTTATTCTCTCTCTGTTAACGTCGCCGTTCTAGTCTGTTTAACAGACTCTAAAAAGATGCCCTAGACTATATTGTAATTTCCACAGACCTGAAATGCTTTATTTATATAGTGGAGTTCGAAGTGCTTTAATGATTAATCTCGTCTCAAGTGTTAATTCTGTACTATTTTTATTTTTTTCGTGTCTCCACAGTCCATTTTACTGTATGTGTTTTGTTTTATGGCAGTCTCCAGCAGTTTAGCTTACTGATGCCATTGATATAGTATATGGTGCCAATTCAGCCTTATGTCAGAGATGGACCTGGAACACCTTATATGTAGAATTTGTCGTGCATAGTGCTAAGATAATGTGCCAGTGTTTGGAATTGCTTCCTAATCAAAAGCCTGACAGAAATGGGTAGGGTTTGTATTCTGATAGAACACTGAATAAACACACTGCCCAATCGAATGTTGACCATGTAGGCAGATGTAGTGTATATCTTCAGTATTGATTCTCACGAATGTCACTGTGATACACAAGCTTAGTATTAATCATTATGCAATTATGTATTTTTCATGTGTTATTATTTTTATTTGAAGGGACAGCAGTTTCAATCAATTCAAAATTTTCCTTCTTTTTCTGTTGTTCTTGTTTCATGAACTGTTTATAGCTTTGACTACATGCAGAGTCTAATTTTCGGTATTTTAGTCAATCTTGACTACTTGAAATTACATTGAATATTAAGTTGTTCGAAGCTGTGTAAGCTAAACTGCTGTGTATACTGCCGAGACTTCGCGTTCTACTAACTCATGACACTGATGCAGGGTATCTATTTTGCGATATTTGTTGTCAAACCACACATTTTACTAGTTTTTTTAACTTCAACATGGGTTCAATTTACTCAATTGAAAATTTTCATTTAACACTTGAAGTAAGAATACTATTACATTTGTTTGTATGTACATGTATACATGTAACTGTAGAGATTGGATCTGAATACCAGATTACTGCTGTATTGGTATGTAATATCATATGTATTCATAAACTACTCATAATACTCATTGCCATATGGTGATCCCAATGCAAATTGTCTGGAACTCCATCATTGTGAATAGATAGCTCTTCCCATTGGTCCTCGAGCATGTAGTATTCATTGGACAATTGGACACTTCATTTGCAGTCCTCCAACATTTACAAATTTCAACCTTGATCAATATTTATTCTGATTTCCATTACAGATATTGTCAACTAAGGTCACACCTAATTTAATTTGTTTGCTATCGACAGGTTAAGAATGTTTGTAGGATTTTCTTGTGAATATAGTTGTTTGACCATTTATATATGCTATGTGCAGGTCAGAAGCTGTAGAACAGGCCAGATGGAGAATTGTTATTTTTTACTACAACTGTACACAATGTAATGTTACACAATGTAATGTTACACATGATGTTACACAATGTAATGTTACAATATAATGTTACACAATGTAATGTTACACAATGTAATGTTACACAACGTAATGTTACACAATGTAATGTTATACAACGTAATGTTACACAATGTAATGTTACTATGTAATGTTACACAATGTAATGTTACACAACGTAATGTTACACAATGTAATGTTATACAAAGTAGTGTTACACAATGTAATGTTATACAAAGTAATGTTACACAATGTAATGTTATACAACATAATGTTACACAATGTAATGTTACAATGTAATGTTACACAATGTAATGTCATACAAAGTAATATTACACAATGTAATTTTACACAATGTAATGTTAGTATGTAATGTTACACAATGTAATGTTACAATGTAGTGTTACACAATGTAATGTTACAATATACTGTTACAGTGTAATGTTACACAACATAATGTTACACAATGTAATGTTACACAATAATGTTACACAATGTAATTTTACACAATGTAATGTTACAATGTAATGTTACACAACATAATGTTACACAATGTCAGACTATGACACTAAATGGCTACGTCCCTGTGATAAAACACTGAGCTTATCGATCACACGACATTTAACATTTTTATCGATGCTCTATTTTAATTTTTAGCCAGTTATTACTGTAATTTGTAATCCATCCATTTTTGCGTGTTTAATTTTAAACTTTAATTTCTGAATATTTTGTAAGATTTCAGTTTTATCCACAATTGAAACGGCCAGGTTGCATTATATGTGTGGCTGTTTTCATGTTTATGCACCCCAATATGCTTAACGAACTTTCCATTCAGTGGTAATGTTTAACCCCTCTGAGCTGCACTAGTGTTCTGGAACATTAAATGTTGCAGGATGCAGCGCAACCAGATGGTTAACCCTCTCTCTGCTGGTTTCATTGTATGGCGGCACTTATGACCATCCAGCAGTTAAAAGGATTAACTGGGGCTCTGTACGGGCAATAGTGAATATGGCAATATGAGTACATTCACTGTGTATGTCATCAAGTTTTATCCAATGAAACCTGTGTTCATATTGCACCTGGGATGGACGTACATTACTTTGTATGCAAGCTTGGTCTCTCTCTCTCTCTGTATGCATGACTTTCTTTAACAGTCAAGGTTTCTGGTTCGGCTGGTTCAAAACTAAAGTTTAGATGACTTTTAACTGGTTTTGTGATCTTATATTGTCTAGTCACATCCCTGATCACGTGTCTGTTTACGTATCTTTGGCTTCGCCAGTCAATATCAGTATCCATAAGTGGCATAAGGCACTTGCTAAATGGTTACCGTTTAATTGGATGACAATCTAATGAGAAAGCTTTCTTTTTACGGCATACAATCACAGATATGTTTGCTCATTTTGGACTAGTTCTTAGCTACAACATTCACTTGACATATATAAAATCATGTTTGCACCTTCAAAAATCTTTACACAGCTGTTTGGTAATATCACTGAAACCTCGGATATGGAATTTTACTTGAATCTCCAGTATAAACTTCCGAAAGTTAACCTGCATATGCTTGTATTTCTTTAAAGTTAATGCAATAAGGGGACATAACTCGAGGTGGTGCAACTCAGTGTAAAGGGGAAACACCTAAGTTTGCCTGTTTTTGTTTTCATTTAGTGATCTGCTGCCATTTATGGCTATGCTCATCTAATTCAATAAATATTAAAATATTGATAACCAGTGGAACATGAGAAAGAAGTAGTTGGATATATAAAGCACTTGTGTAGTCAAATCAAATGCATATAATTTTAGGTAAAACTTTGTCAGACTACAATGTATGTCAACAATCTGTGATTGTAAACATTTAATCTGAAAATATGCCATAATTTTTACTGTAATTTGGGTGAAAACAAAATAGTTTCATTCATTATAGTGTACATGATGTGGGGAAAAAATAGTCACTTTTTATAGATGGTAAGCAGTTAATTTGATTTTTCCACAAATAAATCATGTTAAAAAAACAAAATTAAAAATGTATACAATTTAATTATCTTGACATGAAATAATAAAAAATAAAATAAAAAAAGATACTAGGAAAAAGTGCTTCAACATGACCCTAAGATATTTCCGTATAAATCAGCAGTCAATGAATCATCACTATATCTATTAATAGTAACACGCTGAAGGTTACGTTCATTGTACCATTGCAATATTGCATGAAAATGAACGTAAATAACTACAGTAAGAATCAATTCAGGCATTGAGCCACTTGCGTGACATTCGACATTTGGACTCCATGACATCTGGGCCACGCTGCTAAGAACACTTGTGAGTTAAACTTAAGGAACCTGCTACAAGTAATGTCTGTACGAAATGCTTGTATCACAAGTTGGTTGGTTGATTTGGGGTTTAAAGCCACTTTCAAGATTTGTTCACTCACATCATGGCTTGCATGCATATGTACTGCTTGTACTAGTCTTGATTTCCACCAGTTTTGATAGTGCTAGCTCACTTGGAGGTATATCATGCCACAGATAGAACATACTGACTCCTGAGTCGACCAGTCCTTGCTTTACCCCTTTAATGCTGAGCCCCCAAGCAGGGGAACAACAAGTACCATCTTTTAACGTATTCTGGTACGACGCGACCAGGGATCGAACCCACGACCTTCCGCTCTCTGTGCGGACACTCTAACCATTACGCCACGGAGACGGCGGGGGTGTAACTTGTGGTGGGGGGAAATGGCATAGAGATACACTGCTATACTATGGTATATATATATACATAGACACTGACACTCTAGATCTAGTTATCACAATGTTGGTCTGTAACTACACGCACCCTCATCATCATTACGAAAGAAGCAGAACTTCTCAAATAAATGACGTAGGCTTTCTTCAAACAGTTGAAAAATACATAATCTGTTACATTCATCTGCATGGTAATGTTAACGAAAACCAGTAAAGGAAAAGAAAAAAAACACATTAACTTAAAAATAGATTCCTACCAAAGAATGCAAGTGAGTGACACATGAAATAGAATTGTCTTCAAAAGTGATATAATTTATACCAAGAACAAATATACCTTGGGTGATGTAAAATATGGCATGTTAAGTGTGAACAAAGACACAAAGAAATCTGTCTGCATCGTCAACAGAATAGAGAACCCCTATAAATAGAGACATGATTCAGTCCAGTATACTGCGATATGTTACGTTTTTTCTTCTTTTATCATTGCTAGATGTTTACAATACAAAATACATCGCCAGGCACTTAGTTCTCAAAGTCTATTGTAGTAATGTATTTCCCCATAATCAACGCAAATACGTAAATGAACCATACAGACTTCCGCTCCCTAATGAACGAATTGGAATTTCACATATTTTTACCAGAGTAATTGGGTGACATAATGTTTTATAGACCTTGTCACCCTGGAATGCCATCATACTAGAGTATTGCCCAATCGAGAACATCATACCAGAATGACCATCCATTAAGAGTACATCATACAAAAAGTATTGCCCCCCAAAGAATGTCATGCTAGAATGACTGCCTCAAAGAGAACTACATACTAGAATGAATGTTAGTAAAGTTATTTCCATTCACTCTTTAAGAACAAGTAGACATTTGAGAACAGGGAGACATTTAAATAGCTTCTGAAATTCAACAAATAAATAGCAAGTCTTTGGTTTATTACTTGGCCTCCAAAGTAAGACAGGAATACTATCTTCTGAGACCCCAAGTGATTTCCATGTGTCGGTGTCTTGGTTCCGTTACCATGGTTACACAGGTTGCTGATGGCCGATAAAGGGTCCTATTTTCAGAACAGTTCTCCATTCAACAGAAGCCATAAACAACCTTGGATGAATTCTATTCACACAGATGTCATCTTTACTTTAAAAAAAAAAGAAATCTAAACGATATGGAAATAAACTCAGGAAAAACAGACTCAAATGTTTAAATTGGAAGTGGAACTTGGTTACCATGGAAACAGGCTAAGCAGATCCAGCCTGACGACATAGGTCACTCATCAAGTAGGTTGCCAATGTGCTCCCAAGTTACAAACCATCTCAGTTACTATGGTAACAAACTTGGTGTATCCGTGGCAACATGTCAAGCACATTCACTCGTCCAATAGCAATCCACGTCCATAAAAGCTGCATATCTGGAAACAGTTTGCCCGCGCATGCAGAAAAACACTGAAGACCCCATCGGCAATCGGAGCAAGGCCACGTGTGGAAACAAGGGAGATAATCCAACAATAACAACAGCTATGGTATCTAATGTTCCTGCTAAACAGCATTCTGAAAGATTAAGAATAATATGCTACAATATGATTGCAACAGTGATATAAATACATTTCAAGTATAATGTACATGACATAGCACAACCCAGTTCATGCCTAGTAGCATCCTTGCACCAGAGGGGTACTTAATTCATATCTCACTTCATGTGGTACCCATTTAGAGGGAAAGTTGTGCAAACGGTTTAGGAGCTATAAATAGAACCATCGATTTCATTGGATAGATGTTTACACCATCGGGAAAATTATTTCATTGGTTGGCTGTTAGCTCAAGATTCCTGCTAGATGTGTGCCAGAGGTACCACATGAAGTGAGAAAGGAGCGTAATTAAGTACCCCTGTCGTGAGATGACCTGGCAGTTGAGCTGACAATAACATAACCAATATTTATTAATACAGGAAAATGTAACATAATATTAAAGTAAATGTTAACTTACTATCTTAGTACTGGGCTTTGTTCATCAAACAATACATAGCATACACTACAATACAATACTTTTCTACAGTATTTTGCTGAATGGGCTAGTAGGAAAATAACAGGAAATCGATTTGTGAATTTGTCCAGTCCATTCCCTTCATGCTTTGTTTTTTTCTACATTTTCCTACAAAACACTACGGGGTCTAGACCCGTAGTGAAAAGTAGCACTAAATAGCACTATATATGCCGACTGAATGGCTTCTGTAGCGCTACATAGTGCATGTAGTGCAGGCTGTATGCACCTCAGGTACATGTAACCTTATTGACCTCTATCCTTACAAAGTACCAATGTCACCCTTATTTAGAATTCATTGAACCCTGCAACTTACCTTTTGCCATGGTTTTTTATCAACACCTTTATGATCAGGCACATGTTTCCAATGACACTTATCACCATATATACAGCCAGTGGTACGCCAAAAATAGCACTCATCACCATTCACTGGACCAGTCTGCTTACTCTGATTCCTCACACTGCAAGAGAAGTCGTGGATATCAATAAGCAAAGACGTCTACGTCACGTCAGTTTACGTCATCATTACGCGATAAATTTCAGGCCACTGTTCCATAGCACTACAAAAGTCATAACCATGTTATCACATTGGAGCTATGACTCTCATAGCGCCTGATCATTCTGTGGAACGGGACCCAGGCCTCTGTTTCACAACGGCCTCCTAACTATTTAGGAGCTCCTAAAGCAGTCCTAAGAGTTGTCACCTCGTAACAAGTGTTTCA
>JAUTBT010084246.1:0-12453 GCA_032361225.1 Lepetodrilus schrolli | reverse complement strand
GGATGCGATGTCTGTAGAGTGGCAATGCAGTTATCATCATTGGTCTTGTCAGTACCAGCCGATGCTCGCAGGTTTACGGCAACATTCAGCGCTACGGATGTTGCATGTTTCCTCCTGCCATAAACTGACAAACCATGATATAAGTGAAAGAATCTTGAAAGCGGCTCTAAACCCAATTATTTTGTTTACCCAAATGACATAACTGATTTAATATTTGTTGGTTACTAATAAGTTACTATATTGAAGGGTTAGTCCAGTAATATGCATTTTCCGATGGTAACTTTAGCATATGATTGGTATAGTATATATTTATATTAAAATTATTCCTATATTATTGATTTAGACTGATAACCCATAGTCATGCACTCTTCGACATTCATGGAGGAAATAAACATAATTAATTCATATTATCAAATATATATCCATGTAGACTACATAGGCCTACTTTATAGGTAAGGTAGATTTGATTTATTAAACTACTATTCAGTGTATTTTTTCTCTATTTTTTCACCCACAATGAGCAGCTCAAATCAGTACTATTCATATAATATACTCACCATTCTAATAGAGTGAAATATCCATTCATAACTTTATTGCTAAACACTTCTCAGACTCTACCGCACGCGGCAAAGTGCGCGGAATATGTAACAGGGTGCGTAAAATCAAGTAGCTCTTCGATTGGTTGTTAGCGTCACGTGAACCATCCACGCTTGAGCGCTTGAGCGCCTGAGATCACAGACAAAACACGTTGGGGATAGTTACTTCTATTGGGACTAACAGGATTTCTCCCCGAGATAGCTGTAAGTATTAACCATATTGCATGACATTCAGTGTATTTGAACTAAATGCACGTGTATGATTCGATGAACGTCATGGTTTTCACCGGTTACGACGATCGGCAACAGCGCTGTGCAGACGACATTTCTACATGATCTACCTGTTTAGCTGCAGATCTATCTATCATTTGAATGTTTCTAGTCTATTTATCGCCAAATGCAGGCCCAGGGGTGATATTTAGTGTAGATCGGTGTATAAACCGACGACGAGCTACATACACACATTACAGTGTATCTTGTAAACGACAACCTTTTATCCCAAATATAAACAAAGTGTCTTTCCCCCCCTCCCTCTAAACAGATGCCCGTCAAAGCTCCAACACGCACATGCGTACTATGTTACTACTATGTTATCAGTTGTTAGAACACCTGCGTGGAGCTTGCGATCACACTTGCGTTTACTATCAAGAGTATGGCCATTTAACAATTACAGTATGTGGGCAGGTGGCACGTTGACAACGTGTAGATTATCTACTGTGCTGAAATTTAATCAAACATTGAAACAAGAGTACATGCACATTTAATGAAATTATTGACGTAAATCTGCCTCATGAATACAGATACTACATGTTACTGTAGGCCACAGGTAACTACTGCTGTTGACCAAACATGAGAGTTACTTTGTTTGCATTTAACTGATTAAATGAGTAATATCAGACATATCACATGTTAGAATGTATTTAATAAAGATAGTACTACACTAGGGTATAATACATGTATTAATGATTATCATTATATCCTAGCATAATCATTATAATAAATGGCTTTAAATTTATGAGTACATGCAAGCAATGCTGCAAAATTTAGTTACTAAGATGATAATTTATTCTAAGCAAACAACCACATGACAACTGTTTTCAATTGTGGTTGTGCTCAATGAAAATTCTTCTGCTCATATCGATACCTGGATGGCAAATGTGAAGAGTATTGTAATCAGGGTTCGAATTTAAAGGGGTCCTGGGGGGTCATTTGAAAATCTGCAGTGTTAAAGGTATCTGTGTGACCTCTTGAAAATTACAGATTTAACCACCATTAACATTAGGCCTATGGAGAAGGACCCCCTTATTATTTTCTTAATTTCTAATTTCTAACACTGGTAATCCTTATGTTGAAACATCTGGAGCATGGATTGTGTTATATATATATATATACATATGTATGTATTCAAGCTCTCTGTACACATTGGTACACCTGGAATACATAAACTATTGATCACCAAAGTGTTACATGAATTTCCTGCATTCTTGTACAGCAATGAGATCACACTACGTCTGCATAACAAGCCCATGTTGCAGTTTGCCTGGAGTAGTAAGTTGTAAAACTTGTATGCTTAATGGAATTTAATGTGAGGGAACAGGTTATTTGGATCGCATCTTGCTATATAATAGAAGTCTACATGTTGGAGCACATTTTCCCTGATCAGGCCCATAGATTACGAAACGTTTTTTGAGTATGATTTCATGCTCAGGCTCAAATTTTATGTGGGAATTTGTGAACATCTTGAGTTGAGTATGAGTTCGTAGTCAAAAATGTTTCGTAGTCTCGGGGCCAGTGCTGATAGTCTTCAGAATAACTTATAAATAACTTCTAAAAGCATTGGGAATTCCAGCTAATGCTATACATTTTCTACAGGTCAGGTAGCTCAAATTTCTAATATCACTGCCTAAAATAGATCAATGATTGATTCCCATAATCCAGCAGGGAGGATATTTATATTTTGAATTAAATTAAAGCAAGTGTTTCTGAGATGTCATTATGAGTGGTTCAATGTGCATTTCATAGTATCGTGATATCCGTTCTCGGCTGGGAGAACAGCGTGGGCTTTTTGCACTGACCTAGAACATGCCTATGGAGACCCACTGGCACAATTTATTTGATTTAGAAAAATATATTTGTAACATGATTTGATATCAGTAATTTTTTATATCATACTATTGTTACTTGTAACACTCCAGAACAGACGATGTGACACATGACTAGCTCAAAGACTCCTGGGGGTCCATTCCTTTACAAATCAGCTTTATTCTCTGAAATACGAGCCATCTACCAGCACAATGAACAGAAGTGTCCAACAGAGCTCCATGAGTCGCACAGCCTATTAAAACACTGGTGCTACCTACCTGGCATAGACGCTACAGTGTGTTTACTACAGTGTGGATAGTCCAGTTTATGTAGTACAATAGTGTGGTCATTCATCATAGGTCATTTGGTGATATTTCACGGACAGTAAGACAGACGGAATGTTGGTGAAATCATGAGATGGTTCAGGTAGAAGAATATGAGAATGAATTGGTGGAGTTCTGTTTAACCCTCTACCTGCTGGATTATCCTCAGGTACTGCTCTTTAAGGCATCTCCGGTGGCCTCCTGCATGGAGAGGGTTAATCATCTCAGGGACTACCACTGTATTAATGCGCGCACAAAGGTTTTCACACACCAGGGCCAGAGGTTACAAAACATATTTTTTTAGTACCATTTCATGTTCAACTCGTGTATTCCCAAATCTTCGTACAAAATTTGATTGGAAATCATACTCAAAAAGTTTTCGTAACCTAGGGGCCAGAACTTAGACATATTATATAAAAAGACATGTTCTTGTTTTTATTAACACCTATGCCTCCTGCTAGTTTCTTTATTAATCATGTCTGGAGGCAGTGCAACCAGTGATGCCTGTTGAAAGATCATTAACAAGACCCACAGTCTCCCCTGGTGGTTAAACAGAAACATGCAGACCACGTTCCATCCATTCATCATCAGCACATATAGTAACCTGCAGGCCAGTTCCTATGCTCTTCTCCAGCGCTCGATCGACAGTTCCCGTGTTAAAAACTCTCGCAGGCATTGTTTAGAAATGCAAGTTTCCACGGTAACGAGGAGATACAGGCTCGGTCTATGGAGTCTGAGTGCAGTTCCAGTGAGTCACTGTATTGAGTATTATTGTCAGCTAGTATTGTTTAAATATTCATGCTTCTCGTTATGCTTGGCGTTTGCACTGGCCTGTACAGTAGTAAACATTGGGCTTGCCCTGGCGAGTGTTGATTCTACAGGCTCGTGTTAATTCTGATCAGGTATTGCGGGTGTGGACACTACAGATGTGAGGTCTGTCTGGGAAATGTTGTCTTTATTTACCTGTTGCAGCGTGAAACTGTTAACAAATATTTTGAATGATGTTGTCAATGCTGAGAAGGTTATTACTTTAGAGAATTCTTGGTAAAAACTAAAATCGACCAGAAATAATACTAAAAATGTTTTAACTCCACTTTAAAAGCATTACATTATTATTTTCATGTCTGTAAATGGTGGATTAGTATTGGATTTAACCAAGAATAAATCCTCTTAAATATTCCGAATATATTTACTTCAGCCAATGCAAAGATAGATACTTTATGTATATCGTCTACTGACTACTGGGTAGACCTAGTTTGGAGATATATCGATTTTGTATACCTTGGTAAATGTTCAAGTGTCAAAACTAGCCAAAATGTTAGATGAAACATATGATATATATCCTGGATGTTAATGATATTCTAAAGAAAGATATTGCCATGATTACAATTGTGGAAGTCGTATTTATAGAATATTCATTAACCTTTTCATGGCTGGATTAATCAAAATCCTTGCTCTACAGGGCAACTTGATCAGACTGGGTTCTTGTTCGTGATTACCTTATCACCTCATTTGACCTTCTAAGAAACAGTCTCTTCTGACTTATTCCATCTGGTTCAGTCATGAAGAGTTCTCTTAGAAGTGTGCATTAACCCTATCTCTGCTGGATTAATAATATGAATCACTGCCTTTGGCAGCTCCATTGGCCTCCAGCAGGACAATGGTTAACAAACTAGATGGATTCATTGGTCAAAAGAAAAGGGAACTCTCAACCCAAATTCATATACTATTTTAAGTTGGTATGGACAACTTTAAGAATTATAAGATGGTTAACCCAATACAAATGTACAATATGTATAAGCTGGATTAAAACAAATCCCAAATAATCTATCAACAGTTTATAACAATTAATATTATTGTAGAGCATAACTATATGCTAAGTTGTAGCAGTATCGCGAGGGGTACATGTGTATTTTTGTTTGTCCTGTGTATGGATTTATCCCCCCGATCCATGAGTAATGTATTATCGTGAGTAGTAAAAGGACAGAAATCTTGTTAAAGTTGTTGTGATGCAGGTGGCTGACAAGGAGATAACTTGTCTCCACTATTATTTTGTATAAACGTTGACAATTTACCTAAACTAATTCTTTCTTGATTACTTTTACTACTTTTGTGAAGGATACAATTTCTTAACTGAAGCACTGCAATATATATTGCTTTCTTAATATACCGTATAGTTATTAGTATGTTATTGTAGTTTGTACTAGCATGGTTTTGTGTGTAATACAGAACTGAATTAATTGAACTGCTGATTTATTTTGCTTTGAATGTGTACCTGTTTCAGGATTATTTCATTCAGATCACAGCTTCTCAGTTTACAACAGGAGACCTGCAACACCTGTAGCACTGAGTGTTGCAGTAAGCATGTGAGCACTGGTGGAAGGGACTAACAAACCAATAATAAGTGCACATTGCATACAGCTCATCCAATAATGGTAGCATTGGAAATTTATCTTCCATGAACAGTAATGATGGCTCTGGACAGCCGATGTGAGCTATGAATTGTTTGCATTTGACAATCAACAGTGAACTGTTGCTGGAGTCTTCCTTTACTAACTGTCTCCACTCTCGATTAAACTGTTACTCATTAGGGCATCTTTGTTTGACTCCAGCAAAGAAGAGGTTAAGGATGTGTCATTGTGACCTAATACACATTTCAGTTAAGATAACTCTTGTGTTGTGTGCTGAATTGACTCGGAAAGAAAATCCATGATCGACAATGGAGCTCAGATTGCAGAACACGATTAATCAGAGGGTTAATTATTCCATTTCATATGACATGTTTGTTTATGGAAGAGCCTTTCTCACTCGTGGACTTGTGAACAAATTCCAAGTATCTGCAAGGAAGAAGGAATAAAAGGAAGAACAAAACTATCTTTTGCACCATTCACCAGACTTGGGAATCTGAGGTTCTTTAATAATTGATGTCACACTCGAACACTAGGATGGGTGTTGACACAGCAGAGGAAATTGCAGTGCGATTTAGACCGCAGACAAAAGCTGGGTTATTGTGGGATATTGTCGATTGTATTGGTCATCTTAGTCCAGCTTAACGTCTTGTAGAACAAAACAAGGCAACCATATTGGATTCATTGGCCCTTGACATCCATGTCCATTCTCGTGAGGACATTTCCATAGAAATGAATGTCTGTGGTCCCGTGGAGGAAGGGGAGGGTGAAGGGGGGTATTGATTCCGTGAGGTTTGAGGCCAGTCCAGATTAGTCATAAAAGTCAACGGCTCGCCTGGCAGCAAGATCGATACGTTTCTGTGATGGCAGCACCGACTCCCGACTGCCTCTTACCTAGAGAACCACAGAATATGATTATTGTCAATAGATAAGTAGTCCATGCAGTCCCCTTGCAGTCCCCGACACCTTGCAGTAGCCATGCAGTCCCTGACACCTTGTCAGTAGCCTTGCAGTAGCCATGCAGTCCCTGACACCTTGCAGTAGCCATGCAGTCCCCGACACCTTGCAGTAGCCATGCAGTCCCAACACCATGCCGTCCCTGACACCTTGCAGTAGCCATGCAGTCCCCGACACCTTGCAGTAGCCATGCAGTCCCCGACACCTTGCAGTAGCCATGCAGTCCCCGACACCATGCAGTCCCCGAGTAGCCATGCAGTCCCCGACACCTTGCAGTAGCCATGCAGTCCCCGACACCTTGCAGTAGCCATGCAGTCACTCGGCATCCTGTGGGTCACTACGGATGCCGTGCTCCTGTTCCTTACATCAGTTGTCAGTATTCCTGTGTGACGTGATGCCAGCATGCCATGTTATTACATACAAATGTTCATTACCACCATCACATCCACTGGCAGCTGTCAGTTCTGTATAATATACTTAGCAAGCAAAAAAAAATAAAATGTTTTTACATGTTCAAGATTTAATGCATTATTGATAGCATGTTTTCTGTGAGATATGGAATGAAATTGTCAATTTGCGGAATTTTATTTGCGGGGTAGTTAAATAACAACATACTCTAGACAGGGGTAATGTTAAGCACCTGTGAGCAGCTTAGCTGGAACTCGGCGCTATATTAATAGTTACATTAGGCCTGCAACGATACATTTTCTTACGATACGATACGTATCACGATTCATTACTATACAAAATGCAATCCGGTACCGCAATAATGTGTCTGATCGGAAAAAACAAAAGGATACTTTGAACCCGAAATATTGCCACACTGAAGATTTGACAAAGCCAAAGGTGGAGATCAGGGGGCCCCATTCATTTTCTTACTAAATTTGGCCGAATCTTGGTTGCAAAATGTATTTCTTCTAATAAGTATCAGCTAACTTCTGCGTGTTCCATGAAAATAGTCCTAGTTTTCCTAGATTTGTTTACACGAGCCATTCACGTCGTTATCCAACAGGTCAATTTCCGCATGTTTAGGAACACAATATCTATATTCTGTACGGATTTCAGTCCAATGAAGTATGTTTCAACGCATCAGAATCTATTTCACACATCTTTGTACCCCACCCCCTCCAACCTTGCCCCCCACCCTCCAGCGCAGACCACTTCCCTGACAGTGGAATCCTCGGCTGATGTCTTGTGTTGCAGTCAGTCAGCACTGCACCAGGAAGTAGGTCAAGGTGGAAGCCAGCTATGCACTAGCACTAGCACTAGCAGTTTATTGTGCGCGTACTGATCCCTGCATAGTACTTGTATTACTGTTACTGTGTGTAGTATGTAACCCACCTACATTCAGCACACATACCGAGAAGCATATATGATCATATTCTAAGCTGGTAGCAGTGGCTATGGTGCTACAACTTCCTTGTTGATGATTCTCATAGTATAACTGTGTAGGTTTGGTCATTCTTAATGCAGAGACTTTGGTATTTATCTATAGTTTTCGATGACAATCGGTTCAATCTTTTTTTCTTTTTTTCTTGTTTACGTCTGCAATGATCGTTAATTGGAGTATCGTATTTACCCTAAAAATTCAAACCATCTAATAGTTCAAACACCTAAATTAATCGCCGAAAATAAATGTTTTATGACCCTAAAAATACCCTAAATCAGAATTTTCTAATTATTCAAACACAATCTTTTTTTTTTTTCAAAACAATTAAAAAATTATTATTTTTAAGTCCTTAATTTATTTACCCTTTCATTTGCAACCATATTTTGTACTTTAATTTGGTTGTCCCTAATTATACGAACACTGATCATTTTAAATTTTTGTATTATTCTACTAATTCCAACAGTTACAAATGTTATAAAAATGTATGATTCCTCAAGGTTAATTTCTGCATTATTAGAGTACAAATAAACATATTATTTTAAAGCAATAATAGGTATAGTGTTGATTTTGACATTTGCCTACATTGGAATAAGATATTAATATTAACATGATTTTAAATAAGCAGGAATTTTAAAAGGTGCAATTGCTTATTTGAATAATTTTCATTTTGGATTAAATTAAATGTTGAATAGTTGTCATGAAACATTTTCCTTTATATTCATGTTAAGGTTCATCTGTTGATATGTAGGATCTTCTTCATTCAGATACAGCTGCAGTATAAAAAACAACCCAGACATTAGTGCACAGGTGTGAACGATAGATAGAATACAGAGAAGAAATTGCTTATAAACCCAGCAGTGCACACACGCGAGCCCAATTTTCAGGCATACGCTTCACTAACACATGGACTCGGCAATCCTTGTGGTAGAGCTTTAATGAAATCTTGCCAGGGGATGCTGAGAAAGCTGGTGATGTTTGAGTGACTTTATTGTGATGGATTGTGGCTTGTGTGTCTGTAATAGTCACCTGTGTGTGGTAATAGTCACCCGTGTGTGGTAATAGGCAGGTATTAGCTCAGGAACAGGTTTGTGTCTGTGTAGTCGTTAGACACATCTGGCAATTATGCCATGAATGCATTACAATACCTGCACAAGTTGCTTGTTAATGTTAGGAAGTGATAGACCAGAAACAGAGAAAAGAAATACATTTTCAGTAGTAAATGTATACATGTAACAATTAATCGTCAGTGTTAACCATGGTTATGGTAGCTTAGAAGTTTTGCTGTTAAATTAAATTAAATTAATATATACATTTAAAAAATATGTATGTTATGAAGTTTCCAGGTACCTGGGTACATAGATACTTGATCATAATAGGGTGTGCTGTCTGTACCGTGGCAATGCAGTTATCATCCTTGGTCTGTCAGTACCAGCCGGTGCTCGAAGGTTTATTGCAACATTAAGCGCTATAGATAGATGTTGCAGGTTTTTTCCTGTCATAAACTGTCAGGCCATGATATTAGTGAAAGAATCTTGAAAGTGGCTCTAAACCCCAATTTAAAAAAAAATGAACAATGATGAAAAGTAGCAGGTTGTTTTTTGTTCTTGACTGAATTATAAATTTTGTAATATATTTTGTTTAATTTACTTTTTTATTTTTCATCTGTGTAACATTATTGTAGACAGGGGTAAGATAATTATTTGTCTGAAAATATAGAATAAATTGCATATTTCCCTAACTGTTCCTGCAGATATTTTGAGCTAGTAGCACCAAGAATTTGACATATGTGACCCTCCACCACGGAATGAGTTACTTGGCATCATGAGTTACTTTTTTTTATGTTAATGCAAAGCCCTTGAAACCCTGAATCTAACAACCCCAAAATAATAGAAATCAGATGATTTAAACAAAAGTTATCTATCATGGGACTCATGTAAAACTCAAAAATGAGAAAAACCTACTTGAAGTGAGAACACATTTCTAGCCTTTCTACAACATTTTCCTTAGCAACGGGTAAATCAGGAGATAAATCATTGAAATTGTGTACACTTGTTTATGCCTACTTGACAAACATGTACAATCAATTAAATTGAAAACTGGTGTTGTTGTTGATATTAAACATATATTATAAGCTTGCAACTTAAAGGCGTTTAGCCTTTAACCTTCTTGCTGGAGTCAAAACATATTTGCACCATTGGTTCATGATTAACCCAGCAGTGAGATAGTTAATCCACAATGGTTAACCCAGCAGTGAGGTGGTTAATTCAAGGTGGTATGTCCATTTGGCATTGTACTCTCAGCTTCCATCAAAAGTGTCTGCCCTTCCAGCTGTACCTCAGCATGATGTAACAGGTCCATTGTGTTGACACTGTGTTGCCAAAATAGCCAAGAGACAGAGGGCAATGACATATCACCATTACTAGCCATAGTTTTCATTAACAGTGTATCACATAGTATACCGATAACATGTAGGTATGTGGAGACAACATCAGGCTATGACGATCACTAATGGCGTATGACAAATTGGTGCGATTGTGCTTCGTTTTTCTAAGAGTTTGGTAATCTGTGATAAAGATGGAATATATAAATTTAATAAAATTTAATATTTACTTTTTTTCAGATTGAACAAATTATGTACAGGTATTTGGAAAGAACATTAGGCTGTGACATCACAAATGGCATCATGACAAAGACAAAGAGATTGGTTCGATTGATACATGCGCTGTTTTTTAATCTATGATAGATGGAATATATTTTTTTGCTTATTTTTCCTCTTGCAGATTGGGCCCTGGGCATGTGTTATGTACATCATGTTATCATGGTTTTACTATTGATTCAATAAAACTTCAAAGGAACCTGCCCATAAGGGCCTGAATATATATCCCCAGATGGTAGCCTTGCCAACATGATGTGAATGGGAGGGGGGGGGGGATAATCTAGCCCAAAGGAATGGAATTGTCTACAGACTTTAGCCTTTCCATTGCTGCCATTATCTGTGTCAGAACTAGTCCTTGATTCTTCAGTACTAGCCAGTGCTCTCAGGTTTATTAATCCTTTTCCTGCTGGATTAGGCACAAATACTTGCTCTTTAGGGCATCTCTGGTTGCCTCCAGCATGGAAAGGGTTAACTGCAACACTACTGTGCTACAGGTGTTACAGGTGTCCTCCTGCCATAAAACTGACAAGTCTCGATTTAAGTTAAGTCTTGAAAAACAAAAGAGAAAATGTAGGAAAAATTGAAGAAGCAAGCAGTCATTCAAGATGATGAGATAAGCCGAATCTGGTAAAACCTTTGTTGGCATCCTTTGAATAGAATTGTTCAGTCATGTTCTGCCTAAATGTGAATGTGAAGATTGAAATATAATTTGCAAGTTATTAAAATGTTGGTTATGACCTTTCTGTAGGTAGGACTATAAAACCATTTCCTTGCATAGTCGACCATTGCAAATCAATGGCTACTTTTGCACGAGCCATGATGGATCAGGCCCATAGGTCATGAAACCTTTTTTAGTTTGATTTCATGCTCAACATACAAAACTTGAGTTGAGCATGAAATTATGCTCATAAAAGTTTCATTAGCTTTGTGCCTGTCATCATCTCCCTACGTTATTCACATTCGTTGAATTCCTGTCGTTGTGGACATTTTCAACTCCTGGACAACAAACAATATTTGAAATTGTTTCATGACTGTTTTCACTTTCATCCAGGCTGGCGGTCCGTGCAGCAGTGTGTGTATTCACATTCCTAAGCAGTTATAGACATTTGAAACAGATACAAGTATTCAAAACATTTAAATTCAATGACATAATATGCATGTCTGTTAGACTAGCCATAGTTTCTGAGGTGAAAGTAAATCATTTGTATATTTCCTAATATGTCCTTCAAATTCATTGTGCAACTTGTCACACCTCTTCACTGTTTTTCTGGTGTCAGCCAAGTTTCCTGACAAACCTATTTTACATTGTACCAGATTTCCGAAAATCTAAGGATTTCAAAGCTCCGACTACTCGAAATCAGTGTCCCTACACATACAATCACTGTCTCTACTTCCGGACAAGTGATATGTTTAATTAAAAACCTCATTTACAGAGTGCTGACCAAGCTGCCAGAATAAATATAAGTATGGTTTAACCCTCTGTATGCTGAAGGCAACCGGAGATGCTCCAAAGAGCAGTATCTGTGCCTAATCCAACAGGTAGATGGTTAACACAGTATTCTTGTTCTTTCTTAGTGTTTCCTTTGCGAAATGGAAGTACCGAATATTCGAAATAAACCAGTCTCACCAGTACCAGATTACCGAAACTACATTTCTCTGTCTGTTCTCTAGTTTCGGATACTCAATCCATAGCCGTTTTCCTAGTACAATACCTGCACATTATATCATAGTTCTCCTCAAAAGGTATTTGTACATAGACTCAGAGTGGCAACTTGAGACCCAAGATAGTTTTGAAGGTCAGTCTGAGGCCACTCATTTGTAAAAAAACTATTAGAAAGCTCTGCCTTATTAACATAATATAATAAATAATAATAGAAAATATATAGTTTATTATTGTGTCTTATGCATTTACATACAATATACTGACTTGTCAGCCGGCTCCGTGGCGTAATGGTTAGAGCGTTGGCCCGGAGTGCGGAAGGTCGCGGGTTCGATCCCCGGTCGCGTCATACCGAAAGACGTTAAAAGATGGTACTTGTTG